>OMKL01049216.1:0-10800 GCA_900302295.1 Parasudis fraserbrunneri
GGGGGGTCAGATAATTTACTGTATGATTGCAAGCCAAAAAACACACCAGAATTTCATTTCAGGTTCAACAACAAATCAGCAACAACTTGCTTTAACTGAATGTTAATGAGTCTTTCTTTATTTTCCAATTTCTTGGTGTTTAGATTTTGTCCTCAGGTAAAAAAACAAACCCAAACAGTTATCTGTGTATATTGTTTGTCATCATTTTCATCCACGAACTTAACACTGATATAGAGTAGGGGCCTAATATGTATGTAAGGCAAGGCAAGGCACGTTTATTTGTATAGCACATTTCATACACAGAGGCAATTAAAAGTGCTTTACATAAAATAGATAAAAAGGAAATAGCAAAGAAAAAGAAAAAGATTAAAAAAAGTATAAAAGGCATAAAAAGTCACTGTGCAAATTATAAGCAGCATTTAAAGGCAGAGGTGAACATAAAAGTCTTTAGCCTATCTTTAAAAGTAGCCGGAGTTGGGGCAGATCTCAGCTCTTCCGGAAGTTTATTCCAGCTATGTGTAGCATAATCACTGAATGCGACTTCATCATGTTTTGTTTTGATCCTACATTTAGCAGACCGTTCCCTGATGACCTAAGAAGTCTAGATGGTTCATAGTGTGGAAGCAAGTCAGAGATTTTGGCCCTAAACCATTAAGTGATTCATAGACAAGTAACAGTATTTTGAAGTCAATTCTATGACACACTGGTAGCCAATGCAGAGACCTGAGAACTGGTGTAATATATTCCGCTTTCTTAGTCTTTGTTAGAACTATAGCGGCAGCATTCTGAATGAACTGTGAACTTTTTTGGGAAGGTCTGAGAAAAGACCATTACAGTAGTCTAACCTACTGGAAATGAAAGCGTGAACTAGTTTTTCTAGGTCTTGTTTGGACATGTATCCTCTAATTTTTGCTATATTTTTAAGGTGATAATAGGCCAATTTTGTTATAGACTTGATGTGAGCGTTAAAATTTTGATCTGAGTCAATAATAACACCAAGATTTCTGACTTGGTTTTTGGACTTCAAAGAAAGGGAATTAAGATGTGCACCAGCTTTCAACGTTCCTTCCTTGGCAGACAAAAAAGACAATTCATTCAATTCAATTCGTCTCAGTTTTGTCTTCGTTTAGTCGGGAGGAAATGTTGGCACATCCAGTCATTGATTCGGTCAATGCACACACAAGAGCGAGCATCAGCTTTCACTGTCCCAGCTCTGCGCGTGACCTGCAGCGCGTTCAGATACGACGCAAAAAGAGAAATATTGTCTCGCTTTACTCACGTCAGTTTTTACCATTGACGACTAGAAGCCGGCGTGAAGACTCAACTAGTGCGTTTGGTCTCAACAATAGCATCGCTGACATTTACAAAAAAAAACGGGGCCATTTCTAAATCTGGTCTATTCAGTATCCATGGGCGACTTTGAGCATTCGTCGCAGTCATATTTCATATCCATTGGGAAGATATGCCCACATTTGTTCCATCACGCCCAGAGCGAATCCGCTTGTCTCGTTACAGAACTCACTTCGCCCATTAATCATATGCTTCTGATATTACATAATGTTTGAACGAGTATAAAGTTCAGTTATCAAACATATCATGCTTGCGTCGCTTTGTACTGTAGGCAGAATGTGTTATTGCCAGTAGGTGCTTCCTGCTATGTGTGGGTGTTTGTCTGTTCATGAACACAGTACATTTTTTACCACCAACTGCTATAGAAATGTATGATTTCCAGGATAATACCACATGAATACTATAGGGATTCACCTTATATTTCTAGAATATTCCACTACAGAAATACTATTCCATAAATCGCTTACATATTTCTGGGGTAAATCTATAGTGTCAATGAAAATAAAAATATAATAAAAAAATATATAATTAAAAAAACAACACAGGAATACTATAAACCACGACAGTATTTCTGGGGTAAATCTCTATAGTTTGTATGGAGAGAAAAAAAACAACAACACTGGAATACTATAGGTTTTACTATAGTTCATAGTGACGCTATAGTGTGTCTGAGGCTGTCCTATGGCACACAGCATGCACTGGCTCACGCATTGTCTGAGGTGGAGGTGTAAAATTCACCTCCAGCCAGCTGTTTGGAAGCAGCAGACACCCTTGACTGTTGTAAAGAAACCTTCAGTTGGGATATTGTTCATCAGTCACATATTTATCTCTACATGAGGAAACAACAGTATTGTATTATTTGGGAGAACCTCTGATCATATTTCGGCTTTAGACCGAATTACAGAGGTACAGTATTCGTGCTGCTCAAGCTTGTTCCACTTTTGGATTTAATGTCATCGTGCTTTTAAGCAGCAAACACCCACGACTATTGTACAGGCATTCATTTGAGATACTGTAAATATTTAAATGTACTGTATTATACGTGACACAAAACATATAGAAAGCAGGCGTCTAAACTGTGCTAATTCCTCTTGTTACAAAAGCCCTATGTACTGTACAAGGCTACACCATACCATGAAACAAAGTCCTGTTCACTTCACAGGGCAAGAACTGCGAGTACAATTACAATGATTGCCTGTTGAATCCATGTCCGGAAGCGTACTCCTGTGTAGACGGCATCAACAAAGTGAGCTGTCTCCCTCCTGCTGCCGGCGTCCCCGCGGTGACTGCTATCACCAACCTCCCTTGGGACTCCGGGCTCGGAACGCCAACGCTCAGTCCGACACGGATCACCGAGCAACCATCAAGTATGTATGCACTCTGTTGCCTTATTGCTTTAAAGCCACGGTTAGTCACAGTGCAGCTAGGTAGTTAATAAGGGTAATGGCTAGCGAGAGGGTGTAACATATCTTAAGGCGTGCTGCCACGAATCCATGCAAAGGTATGCATTTTGACAATATACTTGTTGACTATGGGGTTTTTTGTTTTGTTTTTTTATCTAATACAGTATATAAGTATGTCATACTTGGCAATAAAGCTGATTCTGATTCTGATATGAAAATAGAGGCCTTTCACAAAATGTTTAGAATGCCCTTTTGTCCTCCATGTTGGAAGAAACAACAGTTGCTATGTGTAAAACAATGGTTGCAAAATTTAACAATTTGACACCTTATTACTGGATCTTGTAAACAAGTCGTTGTGGAACAGTAATAGCTACTCTACCGCTGCACAGAAATTATTTTTATAATCGTTCTGTGCAAGGCTCTGTGCATCGTAGCAATATTAGGCCATGATTTGTGATGAGTCTAGACCATTTTTGAATGAAAGTCGTATCATGACAATTCTATTACCAAAGAAAAAGTACACCAAAAGGTCACATCACAATGGTTTGAACTAGAAAGACCAACTACCATCAGATATTGTTATACAGTGTAAAAAAAAAATCTGTATTCTGATATTCTTACATTTTGTGCCTCTAAGCAGATTTTAAACCGTGCTATATTGGCTTGGCTCCTATTTAAAAAGCCACATGTACAACTTCCAAATGGGTCGTCCAAAGACTGCAAATCTCTTTGTTGCAAGCACTGTGATGTTCTTGATTATATTCAGTGTTTTGTTACTGTCACCCATCATTGAGATTTACTGTGATTGTTGTGTCTGTCTGTTGTTGTTTTTTTTGTATATAGCACATTTCATACAGAGTTGTACTGCAATGCGCTTTATAAACATCAAAAATAGCTATATAGAAAGAATAACAAGATCAACAATCATACATAAAATTCAAAATACACAATGTCAAAAGAAGGAAAATAAAAAGATACAGTAAATGGAGAAAGAAAGAAAAACGGGGGCTCTGCCTGCCCATCCGCCAAAATATCTTCGCAACTGTACCCATGAAACGGAGCCAAGAATGGTCAGTGGGGCCAGGGGATAAAAATGAATCCACGACCTTGATCCGGAAGAAAGTAGGTCAGGCCATAATGAGGTACAAGGGTGAAGGTGTCGGTGTGTGAAGGACTGCCTTGTTATTCCAGCTATAACTACAGTACCGTACGGGCATCTGCCTTCAGGCTTACTGCACTGTTCCTGTTCAGTCTCCTGCATGATCACCATACAACAGACAGCAAGATTATGGATTATAGTCGTCATAACCTTATTATCTCCACCAGGTGGCATTGTGATTGCCGGTGTGTGTCTATTCGTGAAATATCTCACAAGGTACAGGGGCGATAAGCCAAATATATGCGGTGTATACGTTCGCAAGGTAAGCAAGATGTATGCATGGTTTTGGCGAAGCAGAACCTTTTCAAAGGAAACTTTTGTCTGTCGTGCAATCGAGTGTTAACTCCGCCCGACGTTGCCGGCCAGGAGCACTGGGAGTATTGACCAAGTGCTCCCTTTCGCAAGCCCTTTGTTTTTATCTCCACCAGGTGACAGCCTGAGGGAGATTATGGTTGATTATCAGTACCAAGTACTCCAAGTAGTCTCTTGCGTTCTTGTGGAGAATATTCTTGGGAAGAACGAGCTCGACTGTTCGAGCACAGATGACGCATCTTTCAGTGTTTGAGATGGTGTGCTTGTGGTCGGGCTATTGCGCGATGCCTCCATTGTAAGTTATATTGACTGTTTTTGTGCCGACTGTTGCTCACAGAATCGTCACGAGGGTTGTGCGAAGTGTGCAGTGGCACAGGGCCTGGCACCTCTAAAGGGCACCCCATAGCCATACCCTGAAGATGCCCAGCAATTTTGAAACTTGTAAGCTGTAGGAGGAGTAGCGATGACAAAAAAGGCTCAAGCCAACTTAATTACTAGCTAAATGACTAAAACCACCCACTGCTTCCAATTCTATTCCTGACTACTGTGTATCAGCCTTTTCTCAATCTGCCACTGCAGCGATAGTCCTACACATTGATAAGGATGGAATGCAGCCTAATGTTACTTGTGCTAGTAGTCATGTACCTCAGCTATGCCAGTAGCCTACTAACTTAGCCTTGCAGAAAGCACATGTGAATCTTTATGAATTGGTAATGGAGTAAACAATTCGGAACAGGACAACACGTTGTGTTGAGGACAACGTTTTGGAGAGCAGCGGGTCCACTTACTTCATTTGGGCTTCACCTGCTACGAGCAATGCTCTAAAGCGTTTCTCACCCATCATCAATCAATGCAGTATCCATTCATGGTGTTTGGTGACCTCAGCACCCACTGTGGTGTTCATACTGTGTTGAGTTTACCTTGTTGGCCGGTTGTGCATTTGTCTGGTGCTGACTGTGTAATATGTGAAACCTGGTGTGATAGTATTTGTCTGGTGCTGATTGTGTAATATGTGAAGCCTGGTTTGATATTATCACCACCATTGTGGTGCCAACCTCTCCTGTTTAATGTAGGCCTACTTATGACATTGTTTTATAAAAGCATGTTTCTTTGCAGACAGATCGGTGCATGCCGTCTTTAACGACCTGGCATGTAGTTTGCCAGGGATAGCGGAGGAGTGGTTTGGTTTGGACTTCTCATTTTGAGAAATAGGCTATTATTCGAGAACATCACACCGTTGAGGCTTCTATTCATAGTGTGTGCAGCCTCCCCAAAGCAATATGTTTGTGCTGTCACTGGAAATAAATAATTTTGCACATTATTTTGTTTGTTCTATATTTTCATGCTGTGCATCAACATGGTGCATTGCAGCTTTATAAGATGAATATGAAAAATAACAAGATGGGTTGGTGAGGTTAATGTGGTTCACGAGCTATAGCCACAATGAAATTCGCAAACCGACAGATGCAGAGTTTGCGCTAGTTTATTTTTACCCATCGGAAAATATATAATCTTAAAAAAAATGCTCACCACCATGCTCAGATTTAGTTTTAAAGGTCTATTTTCTAATGAATGCCTCATACATAAGAATGATAAATAAATATGAAATTCATTGGCTATTTTGCTGTCGGCATGAAAAGGGAAAATGAGGGGGCTACAGGCTGCTGTCTTGGCAGCAGTGTCCAAATGACCTGAATTACCAATTTGGCACTGATTCTCTGTACCCATCCCTACTGACCAGTGAAGCCTACATATTCATTGTCATACTGTCATGGAAATTATACCCAAAGATGCAGCTCCTCATGGACAACAAATGTGCCATAAGGACCTATGAAGACTGCCATCTTGAACTTTTTGTAAAACATTGTTTTCCCCTACTCTTCCTAGCCTGTCCACCTGATTCTCACAAACAGGAAGTGATGTAATCCCTGTTGACATATGTTTGTCCTATAATAGCAAGTTTTGAGTCATTTGGCCTCATGGTGGTGCTATTCTCACTAAATTAATAATGTAAGTACTCCTCAGCGGCTTATGCGACCATGATGCTATTTGAAATGTGTTGTTACTTTGTGATATCCTAGCGTTGTTATCTATATGAAAGTGACACGTAAAACTGTATGACCACCATTTAGATTTCTCAAAAACAGATTTATTTTTCCTACTCCTCCGAGGCCATTCACGTGATGCTCACTAAATCTCATGTGTGACATCTAGTGGCATTTTTACTAATCGTATAAAGACAGTTGGAAGGCCAAACCATTTCACCAGATGAGTGGCATGATCAAAAGGTGTCATCGAGGGTTCAGGCCATTTTGGGGATATATATACATATATACATAATGAATGAATGAATGAATGAATGACACCTTTATTGTCCCTAAGGGGAAATCGCTGTACACATGGAGCATAAAAAAACATCAAAAGACATCATTCAACGTAACATAAAACATAAGCATCATAAAAACATCATGAAAAAACATAAAAAACAATAAAACATCAGAGCTTGTTAAGCAGCTGAATGCTGTGTGGGACAAAGGATGTGATGCCTCTTTTAGTCCTCATCCTGGGTCTACTGTACCTTCGCCCTTGAGGTATCCACGCATATTCAGACCATAGAGGATCTGCTATGATCATGTGAGTTAATTTCATGGTGTACTGGTCTATGTAAGTAATACGGCACATTGGTTCTCCACTTATTTTGCCACCCAGTTTAACAACCCTGTCCAGTTTGTTTTTGTTTTGAACAGACAATGCCCCCCACCCCCACCCCACCCCAACACTGAATACAAAAGGTCAGTATACTCTTAATGAATGTCATATAAAATAGTCTCAGCACGGTTCTGTCTACATTAAAACTTCAAAGTTTCCTAAAAAACAGTAGAGACGTTGTTGAGCCTTTGCAAACCTAGGCATTGGTGTTAGCATTCCATGTCAGTTTGCTACCAGGGACAGAGAGGAGTTTCCTCTGAAATCAGTGATCATTTATTTATTATCTTTGTGTTTAAATTCAATGAGTTGTTTGAACACCAGTTGTAGAAGAGGTTCATCTCAGCTCTATAACTGGTCTCATCGTCGGTTAAAAGGCCTATCGGAGCTGCATCGTCTGCAAAAAAACGACAGCATAAGTCTAGTTTTACATTTTGAAGTACACAGGCACTCATTCTGTGTGCCCTTTATTCTGTCAAAGCATGAGAAATTTCAGCTATCAATAAATGTTTATAATTTCACTAATGACTAGCTTTCCATCATGTGGTGGAATTGTACTTTTTGTATTCATCATAAATTCATATTTTTGCCTCTAGATTTCAAGCCACAACATCACACATGTCTAATTTCTGGAACGCAATAACCAAATGCCTGTTGACTGTTGTGTGTGTCCGTTTCATTTCTAATCATTTCTAATCATTTCCTCCCCACAAAACTCATTCATTCATGTCTGGGTCTATCTGAGAAGCTGGCAGCTTCCTCACCAGTGCATTCTAAACTTTTTTGGAAGACCCCCACCCCACCCCCCACCCAACTACAGGGTTCGGATATATGTAAAAGTACTGCATCATGTTCCACCCCTGATTATCTCAACATTTAATTTAGCCCCTTCGATTGATTTTTCTCTGTAGGTAAATGCTAGCGGAATAGATTTGAAGAGGTTGGTTAACCATCTGGGAGAAATCCTATCCTTTCGTCTGGTTCAACAACGCAGCGCTTTTGAATCGGCTCAGTCGATAACTCAGCCGTCAGTCACGTTGTCAGACTGAGAGCTGGTGTGGATTTTGACACTGTGGAGAGAGACTCAGTCTGTGACTGAGCTATACAGTCCTTGCTAGCATGAATACGACAACTGTAACATTGATGCTTGCTGACCCAGGTCACATGGTAAGCAAGCCCAGCTGTTCGGCCAGGGGGTTGTTGTAATGTCATTTGTAGGATGATTTTGTATGTGTGTGTGTGTGTGTGTGTGTGTGTAGTTGAAGAAGGTGGTTGAACATGCCTAGTGCTGCTGCCATAATCAATTATGTGTGATTGCAATTATATGAGATAAACGCAATTATTTTGTATAATGCTGATACTCATTTTAGGTCGAGGTCATTACTTGGATTCAGATCAATCTGCGTGTTCAATCTGTGCAGGGGAGTTCACTGAGAGGTTAGATGCTATTTCAGTTTGTGCACAAACCCTTTGATTTTTAACAGATGCTCGCAATGTCGCAGTGAGCAACATGGATCTCATTGCTATGTGACGAATGACAACACACCTGTGGTATAAATATCACTGAGAGGGGGCGACAGTTCAAGCTAGCACGAGTTACACCTGCAACACTGGCAATCACTTTATAAAGAGAAACTGCTCTCCACGGGTTCAAATTAGCTTTTGTTTAAATAGAGTGTGGGGTGGTGGTGGTAGGGGGGTGGGGCAGCATCACACACACACACAGACACACTCCCTCCCCTCCCAGTGAATTCCCTCGCCAGGCCCATGTAGCGTGTACTATGCAACAATAAAAATGGTGAGGAGGCACACAATTATGTATCTAAATGAGGCGTTTGTTATCTGCGAGATGGATGTCAGATACGGTAGCCTGGGTAATGGATTTACTCAGGAGTCAACCCATGCGGCACAGAGGAGAAGAGCTAGATAAAAAGCGGGACAGCCTCTGATCAGCTGAGCTGCAGTGCTGCAGGGACTCCAACACAACAGCTCATCAAATTATCGAGTGTAATGTACGCCTAATTAACAATAATAACACTGGCGGTAGGAATACTGATAATGATGAAACTGTCTCATGATCTGTCAAGCTAATCAAGGCACCAAGCATCCAAAATAATGACAGAGGTGGTTATAAGTTAAAGGCCCAATCTGTCATTTATTTGACCAGATACATTTGGGCTAAATGCACATGTAGATTCCCGAGGAGTTTGAGTCGTAGATGGAATACAAGCCTATTTCTAACATCGCAGCTTAAAATACCAATGTGATTTTTTTGTCAATGTTTGCAAACATGGCAAATGTAAATAAAATGTCAACTGCATCAAAATCAAAACTCAGTTTTAATTGGCCCATACAATCTAACCTATCTCAATCAGGTTGCGAATGAAGATTTTTTTTTTCTCCATTCCCACGGTTTGCTTGTCAGTGTCGGGGCGTCCCGTCTGTTGGCATTTGAATAATAGAGTGCATCTTTATCGGTACTTTTGCCTACTGTAGGTTAGCTTGCTTTGCCAGCGCTGTGTGAGAGGGAGCAGTTTTGACTCCCCATCTGTCGCCGCCGTCTAATCCATCATTATCTGAAACGTATACGGTGGTGTGCTGTAGCTTAATTAGCTAGTACAAAAACACATACTAAGGGAAAGGTTATCTTGGGTCAGTGCATGTGTAACAGAGTTGGCTACATTCAGCTGAACTCACTCAGCTGTAAGCACTATCCTTCGTCTAATTAAACGCACCGTTTTATTTTAATGGATCAGTAACACTGGGTCATGCTGGAAGGCACTGGATTCGTGGGTTCAAGACCTACAAACATGCCCACCCCCCGGGCATGAATGAAACCTGAAACCTTACTTTACATTTGAAACCATCTCAGCCAAGTCACAGGTGCCTTCCCAAGGCTAATTATTTCGAGCTGCATCATGATGTGAGAGGAAATGACACAAACATTATTTCAAATTATAGTCCATCAACCCGAACCAATTTCTACTCGGTGCTGAGCATTTACATTTTTTTTGGAACCTATCATTCTCTTATCCCTCCCTATCAATTTCTAATCTTTTCACTGGCTAAAGTTGGATGTTTATTTCTGTTTCCCCCCATTGAAACATTGGCCCCCAGTGGAAGTCAGTCCTCCAAAATGGAATCTTTCAACATGGTTGACAAGGCGCTGTTGTGTCAGATAGAGTGCAGGCCATATTTTCATGCGACTAAATTGAAAAGAAAAGTATATGCTTTACTGACAATAAACACTGAGAGACATGTATCTGTCTGAGGCTGGTGCTGTTGAATGCCAAAACCCTTTTTTCATTCAGTGCTCGGGTGTGCTTACTGGACACTGTAACAGCCGAAATGGTGAAATGTACCTTTATAACGCTTATGTGTTGGTTTGCATGTGTACGTATGAAACTACGTCACTAACCCGCGCTCTGCGCCTAAGTTAGTTGAGCGGTACACCTGTTAGGTGATGGACATGGACATGAGCTTCGGCTCCTTTTATTTTCCTCAACTCACAAACAGTGATGCTTTGGCGTGTGTGGACGCTATTTTATTTCATGTATGAGTAGAATAGTAGCCGTAAGACCAGGCTTTATATGGTTAAGGTGATTGCTATGATAAATAAAGTAGCACTTGTGAAATCCCAGTATCGTGGTCGACGTGAGTGGCTTGCCTAATCGTCCCCCTCCCTGCTTTCCAAGTATCACCATCCAGACACACAGGCTAAAAGTGTTACAAGCTATATAACATTACCTTGCTATTAGCTTTGTAGCTAAGGGGGGTTATGATTAGATTGGTGTTGCTGGATATTTTGAAAAGATGAGTGAGTGTTTGTTTGCTTGCCACACTTCACATAGAGTGTTGGCTTTGCCATGA
>OMKL01049217.1:0-10431 GCA_900302295.1 Parasudis fraserbrunneri
GTGTGTGTATGTGTGTGTGTGTGTATGTGTGTGTGTGTGTGTATGTGTGTGTGTGTGTGTGTGTGTGTGTGTGTGTGTGTGTGTGTGTGTGTGTGTGTGGGTGTGTGTGTGTGAGTTTGTTCGTGTGTGTCTGTGTATGTGTGTGTGTGTGTGTGTGTGTGTGTGTGTGTGTGTGTGATAGCTCAGCATTTGGCAATGTCTAAACTCTTTTAAACAATGACGAATGATTGATTATGTCATGTAAGGAATAGAATAGAATAGAATAGAATAGAATGAATCTTAAGTATGGATCAGCACAGCCGTCCCATGTCTCTCTCCTCAGAAAGCCACTCTGAAACTAAGGAACCTGGAGGCTGAGAAGTCGGCAGTCCAGAGAGAGATGGAGCCCATCCTGGCCAAGAAACCTCTGGGACCCATAGCCTCCACCCTGCCTGGCAAACTCGGCACTGCCAATAATAAGTTTGACAACATCAGCTCCCTCACCGATCTTTACAAGAAGAAGTAAGAATCTGTTCATCAAATTGTGGGATCATATGTTTTAATTAAAACAATGTCCTGGCTTTCATAATCTGTATATAAATATAAATATAGCTGATAACACTTTTCGATGGCCTTATTTCAGTGTATTAAGCGGTGTCGGTGATTTTCTCAAAAACGTGGTTTGACAACATTTGATATTCAACAGAACATACCTTGTTTGACATTTGCAGAGAAATAATAAAAGTATTGTTAAAAAGTTGTAATGATCCTCTCTCCAGCAATATATAAAACTCAAAATATGACAGAGAATGATAAAGCTAGAGCAAGCCAAAAAAATCCTCAAACATAAACAACAACAAAAAAGAAAAGGAAATACATACAGTACATCAAATGTATTTATGACATGGATAAAAACATGCAACATGCAGAGTCATTCTCGCTGAATATTCTCCATCATTAATTCCCATTTCTCCACCTCTCTCCATCAGGGCCGGATCCTCCATGTTCCTGGAGAGGCAGATCAAAAAGGTGGAGGGTATTGTCTCTAGGTTTGAGGACCAGCTGGCTGCAGATCGTACCATCCGTAACACACCCAACGCCCTTCAGAACCACAGCCAGCAGCTACAGGTGGGGTACTGCCTCAGTCAGTAACAACAAACCAACTATATTTAGGTCAATTACATTTTCGTAGCACATTTCTGTCCTAAATCGATTCAATCAGAACCAGAAACGGCCAGTACGATATATATACACAGGTATTTGTTTTGACGACAGTAGTGCGGAGACATTCAACAACTTACAAGTCTCACGCAGTAGTGCACCAGACAAACACGGTGGCTTTGGTGGCAGGACAACCCACACACAGTGCACAGGGACAGCCAGGTCTGTACATGTACATGCTATCGTCTATCTTTCCCTTTTGTTCATCCCATTTCCATTCCCCTCAACCGCTTGGATAGGAAACGCGGAAGGAAGTGGCCTCTAAGCAGGGAGAGGTGCAGGCCCTGGGCAGGGATCTGGAGCTGACGGAACAGCTGTGCAGCTCCCTGCAGAAGGGCTTCAACAAGTACTGCCCTGACATCCGCCGCCAGGAGACCGAGGTCAAGACCCTTAAGAACCGCTATGCTAACCTCAACGGTGAACTACAGCAGAGGTGAGAACCGCGTCGGTCGGTAGAGGGCTTGGAATTATAAGGTTCCCTCTGCCGTCATAGTTTCGACGTATGTAGCATTGAGATTTCCACATTCCATAGAGAGATGCTGAAGTGAAATCATTTTTTTCACAAATTAAATTTCAGTCAGATGTAAAGACCTATTGGTGAAGCCACATTATATGAATAACTTTTCTTTTTGTTTCTTTTTTTTCCCCAAAATGTCAAATGGAACTTCATAATTCCAGTAGGCAGCAGAAGTGATATTCCATTTGGCCTAGCTCCCCCTGATTCAAAAGCTCCTATACTATGGAGTCTATATGATATTTTACAATTTAAAAAAATCAATGAATCAGCTTGAAACATTTATTGGCATTGATAAGTCTTTTTAAGCAGACTTATCAATGCCAAGAAAGGTTTCGAGCTGCTCCAATGATTTACATTGAAAAATATAATTCTGTCTCCATACTGTAGTAAAGTGTAGGAGCTTTTGAAACGGGGGGCGGAGCTAACCGGAACGCCACCTCTGCAGTCTATATCCAACTCATTGCTCATGTTTTTAGTGTTTGTAATTTCTCTGGATTCAAAGGTTTATTTATTTACCGTAAATTGCATAAATGCTATATTGATGGGTGTGTTACTCTATTTATCCAGATCTTCCCTCATTAAAGACGCGACCAATAAAAACCAAGCGTTCGAGAGTGCTGTTCGATCATTGGATTTCTTCTTGGTTAATTTGCCCGATAATAAGATCAAACCCGCTGATGGTGTGGCTCAGATAAACTACAAGCAGAACTCTCAGAGGGTCAGTACAAGTATTTCTCTTCTTATTGCTATTAACCTCAACAAGTGTCCACGATGTGGGTGGACGTATCGCTGCGGTCGACTTTGTATCTCCAAAGGGGTCATTGTAACAGGAGAAACAATCTTGTAAATTTGAAATTATACACTGGGTTTTCAGTGGGTTTCTTGCACTCTTGCAGGGACATGAATCTTGCTCACAACATAGAGGACCATGTAAACTTTGAATTCAAGTTAAAAAAAAACCATGAAAATTACCTAAATGGGAGATACAAGGTTTTCACGCGATAGCAGCAATATTAAAGGGGCAGTTCACCCAGAAGTAAAAACCCCCAATATTTTTTCCGCCTTACCCGGAATGCCATCTATGCATCCAGATTGTTTCAGTGTGATTCGCCTAGTTTTGGAGATATTTACCATAGAGATATCTGCCTTTTCTCCAATACACTGGACCTGAATTAAATTTTTTTGTGTGGAAAATATTCATGTAGGAACTATTTTCTATGGAACTACACCCCCCATAATAATGAATGGGGGTGCGGTTCGGTAGAAAATAGTTCCGAAAGAAACTGCTCACAACATGGTCTGAAGATTATCTTGAGTAACCGGGTCATGATTTCTGGAAAGAGACCGTGCTTTTGAGTTTTTCAAATGTACTTGTTTGCCGTTTTGAGCACCACAAATCAAGTGCCATTCAGGTCCATTGTATTAGAGTGAAGCCAAATATCTCTATGGCAGATATCTCCAAAACTAGGCGAATCACACTGAAAACAATCTAAATGGATCGATAGCACTACAGGTAAGAGGGAAAATATGTTTCTTTGAATTTTGGGGCGAACTGTCCCTTTAAATTTAGCCAGGTTTCTTTTTTAACTGGTACAAAACTGATTTGGCTCTGCTTATTCTGATTTTCTGCATTTTGTTCCCTTCTTAGAAAGTGGTGGAGGATATCAAGGGGAAATCAGATGATTTAGACCGAACCAGGAATCTTTCCCGTGAACTACAGAATATCCTGAATGTGAGTTATGAAATCATGACCATGTCCATTTCCTAAACCAGCTATATCTAAAGTAGCTATACTCACCTGTAAACTCTTTGTCAGTGTATCTTGCTAAATATTCAGTTTACATTACTGCACGTACACTTTCAGGACTACGAGACCAAATCGGCCAAGTATCGTGGCACTCTCAAAGACGACTATGATGATGATGATGATGATGATGATGATGATGGTGAATATGAATCAGAGCCCAAAAGACGTTGTGCACTCACTATGGCTGATGCTGTACAGAACAAGGTATGGTGAAAGACAACCACTCTAATGCAACAATCTGTTAAAATCTATGATAACAAGTCTGTAGTTTGCTTCATTTTACAATTCAGGGGGAGGTCATGATCTGATTTGTGTGCTTTTAATTTGCTCACCTTTATTATGTGGTCCTCTATAACACATTGACACATTGTTATCTTCTACTTCTGTTGCAGGAGAAAACTCTTCTGAACCTTTACTCTGAGGTGTCTGCAGAGAATGAACAGTTACTCCGTCAGATGGAAATCGCCAAGAACATCATGTCCAGGGTAAGACATGATGTCATACAGTGGCTGTAATGCAGTTGATTATTGCATTAAAGTCCCATTGAAGTGATTTCTAATTTAGGCAAAACCATGTCTCCCATGTGATGTGGGAGAATGGCCCAATGCTGAGCAATGGGAAATATCAATATTTGTAAATATTTTGATGTAAAATAATTTTTGTATGGAGGAAACACAGCCCGATGACATCATCACAAGCAGAACTTCATTGATAAGCAGGATGTGGGCAGGTACCTCTACTCACTGGGGCTGACCTCAACTCTATATGCCCGCCCTTTTCTTTTCATATTGAAATTACCCTGTAAATCATCACTGGTCTAGTAGATCTATGTAGATAAGAGCTATGTCATAGCATGCAGCAATGCATGGGCCTTTAGATCACTTTATCCCCAACTGTATCACAGTTCATCCCGAACGGAATCCTTCAGATGAAGAACCATAAAGATTTGTTTTAAATGTTGAGTGATCTATTCAAATCTCATTATCTAAAGATTGCATGTTGATGTGATGTGTAAATGCTTTGTTAAACAGAAGGGATGTTGTGTTCTTTTTGGTAAGGTATCATATGTTCGTCAATGTTACGGAATGCCTATGCAGCGGCAAGCACATTGGCTGTTCAAAAAAATGTCTAAACAGACTTACGTGGTTCTTTGTCTGAATGATTCAATGTAGAATATATTTCTGGTGATGTGCATTTTAGAAAATGTACACAAGCACCAAAATATTGTTCATGTTTCATCACTAGTGCACATTATCCTCTAAATGCCCTTTGCCCTTTGCTCCCTTACATTCTCTCATGTCTGAACAGAATGAAGAGAAAGTTAATAAGGTGGCAGTGAAACAACAGCAGCAGCTGCAGAGCCAGCAGAAGAACCTGGTGGAGACTGACAGTCTGAAGAGAGAGCTAAACGAGGAACTTGCCAGGCGCTCCCATGCTGAGAACGACCTGGACATATATAGGAAGAGGTTCCTGTCCCTGAAGAGCAGGAGAGGGGTGGAGAGGTTGGAGGAGAAGGAGGTGGTGCAGTACTACCGTGACCCCAAGCTGGAGGCCGAACTGGGTTCCCTTAAGAACAGGATCCAAGACGAGGCTGCGAAGAGGTCAGGAATCTGCTCAGAGATAGATAGCGTCAACGAGAAGATTGTCAGACTGGAAACGCAGCTAACCAGTGTCAAACCCCGGCTGGTGACCAAGGTCCTGACCGAGTACGAGAGAGACCCCCAGCTTGACAAAGAGGCCGAGAGGATCAGAGAAGAGATGCGTAAGATAAGGCAGGATGTCCAAACAAGAGATTCAGAGACAGTCCACATGAAAACTGAGATCACAGTTCTGGCACAGAAGAAACCAAAAATTAAGGAGAGAGTGGTGAAGAAGGAAGTGGTAAGGCTGGAAAAAGATCCAGAGATGCTGAGAGCTGTTCTCACCTTCCAGAATGAGATTGCAGAGGAAGATTTACGAAGCAAGTCCATCAACGATGAGATTTTCCACACAAGGAGCGAGATAAACACCCTTGAGAGGGTCATTCCCACCATCCAGCCCAAGACTGTCACCAAGGTTGTGAAGAAAGTAGAACAAGATCAAGGATTGCTTGAAGAGTCAAGAAAACTCCACCTTCTCTTGGAGGAAGAGAAAGATGAGAACGTCATCTTGATGAAGGACCTGACCAAACTTAAACTACGTTACAGTGAGGTTGAGAAGCTCCGGCCCAAGGTGGAGATCAACGAGGTCATCAATGAGATATACAGAGTTGACCCTGACACAGAGCTGGAGCTTATACGGCTGAAGAAAGAGCTGCACGACACCAGCCGAAACTGTACTAACCTGGAGAAAGAAATCAACATTTTGATGGTGGACCTTAACACCCTGCGCTCCCAGAAACCCAAAGTGGAGTACAAAGAGGTGACCCAGGAAATGATCAAAGAGGAGAAAAGCCCTGAGGTCGCCAGGGAATTGCAGAGGCTGCAAAACCAAGTCTCCCGCCTGCAGGTCAACTACACCACCACCATGGAGTTGTTGGATCACCTACGCAACGAGAGAGATGAGTTGAAGGCGGAGAAATCCAAGGTAGAAACCAAAGTGGTCATCAGAGATTTGATTAAATATGAGAATGATCCACTGCTGGAGAAGGAGGCTGACAGACTTAGAAGAAACGTGCGGGAGGAGATCCAACAGCGGCGTACTGTGGAGGAGACAGTTTTTGAACTTCAGAACAAATTCATTGTCCTGGAGAGGCAGAAGCCAGAGGAGAAGATTGTAAAGCAGGAAGTGGTGCGACTGGAGAAGGACCCCAAGCAGATACTGGACCATGAGAAGTTGAACAGGACATTGGATGAAGAAGTCAAAGCCCGCAGGAAGCTGGAATTGGAAGTCAGACCGCTCAGAACCCAAGTTGAGGAGAAAAAGAAGAACGTGGCACTAACGGATGATCGTCAGAAGAAGATTCAAGTAGAGATGGAGCTCAGGCAGATTAAATCTCGCATCTTTGAACTGGAAAATGCCCCACCACCCATTGAGGAGAAGATTATCATTGAGGAGGTCCTCAAAGTGGAGAGGGACCCCAAGCTGGACAGACTGACGGAAGAATTGCGTAGCAACATGGAGACTGAGAGCACCAACATCAGTCGTCTAGACAGAGATATCCGCAACCTGAGGATCAAGTTGGAAATTCTGCATAAAGAAAAGTCTGTTGAAAAGATTGTCTACAAAGAGGTTGTTCGTGTGGAGAATGACCCAACAGTGGAAGCTGAGAGGGACCATCTCAGAGAGCTAGTGGGACAGGAGAGAAACCTCAGACGGGACCAGGAAGATGAGATCCAGAACTTGAACACCAAAGTTACCCGGCTGCAGACAACTTGGTCCACGTCCTCTCAGGAAGAGGTCGCTTTAACCCGCCATCGAAACGACCTCCAGATAGAGAAGGAGTATTTACTTAAACAGCTCAGCACATTGGAGGCTGAGAGACAGAGCAGCGCCGTATCCTTCCAGCAGCAGTCTAAGCTGATGAGTGAGAGGAACCAGCTGAGCAGGCAGAGGAGCCTCAAGGTGGGTTCTGAGATACAACGTCTGGAGAGAGACATCATGAGTGAAAAAGACAAACTACACCAAAAGGAAAAGTTCATCACTGAGCTGCAGAACAACCTGAAGAAAGAAGATCATTCTGACACTCACACGAGAGAAACCAACCTCTCTACTAAGATCACCATCATGGACCCGGAGACTGGCAAAGACATGTCTCCCTATGATGCCTACCTGGAAGGTCTGATCGATCGCAACCAGTATGTTCACCTTCAGGAGCTGGAGTGTGACTGGGAGGAGATAACATCAATGGGTCCAGATGGGGAGACCTCGATCCTGCAGGATCGCAAGAGTGGGAAACAGTTCTCTATCAAGGATGCTTTGAGAGATGGACGCTTGACAGAGAATGACTTGAAGCGGTACAAGGATGGGATAATGCCCATTTCTGAATTCTCCCTCCTGGTCGCTGGGGACTCCAGACCGAAGGCCCACATTCCTCCACTCGCAAGGCCAAGGTCACCGACAAAAGCCACCCCAGTCTCTCCTCTGAACTCAATGGCGTCTTCACTGAGGTCTTCCTACAGCAACCTTAATAGTCAGAGTAGCGGCAGTGTGACCAGCCTGGCCTCTTTAGGTGATGAGTTATTCCCCATCTCTGGTCTTTTGGACACCACCACTGACAGCCGCATGTCTGTGAGGAGTGCCCTGACCCGCAAGCTCATTGACACGGACACAGCTCTAAAACTCCTGGAGGCACAGGCAGCCACTGGCGGCATCGTTGACCTCTGCAAAAAAGATAAATTGTCCGTTCACAAAGCGGCCGAGTATGGTCTCATCGATTCAAATCACATGCATATGCTCCTGAATGCCCAGAAGGCCTTTACTGGAGTAGAGGATCCTGTGACCAAAGAGCGCCTCGCCGTGGGGCAAGCAGCAGAGAAGGGCTGGATACCCCAAGACAATGCTAAGAGGTACATGGAGGCGCAGTACCTGACCGGAGGGCTGGTAAATCCCCACAAAGCAGGCCGTGTCAGTGTCCAAGATGCTCTCGCCGACAAGTTGATCGACAGCACTGCAGCTCAAGAACTTCAAGACGAGTCGTGCCACACAAAAGAGCTGGTGGACCCCATCACTAAGGAGAAGCTGACATACAAGCAGGCAATGAATCGCTGTAAGAGAGATGTCAGCACAGGGCTCTTGTTGCTTCCTGTAGCCTCCACTGATGCCACAGATGCTCCATCTTACTCAGGCTATCGGTTTTAATCCCTCTCTCCGCAAAGTCTAGACGGAAACATAATGCAGTACGACATGCCACATATAATGTGCTACAGCCTTTGGTGCTAAAAAAAAGAAGAAGAAATAAATGTATCTATGATAATGCTGGTGAAAAATACATTCCCTGAAATAAATGGAAATTCTATATTTTGATCTGTTTACATAACGTTTTGAAAATCATTGATTATTATTTTTAAATTCTGAGAACTATTTGGATATACTTTAAATGTTTATCTGTACTTTCTCAATGCTATCTCAGGTGTTGCTGAAAAAAATGGGGTAATATTTGTATGTTGATGAATTGGATTTGAAAAGCTAATTTCTCTGTATTCTTGATCTTAATACCAAATAAACACTTTTTGATCTTAAACACTTATTAAACTTCACAAACCTTGCATTTCTGTTTGTGTGCACTCAATCAAAATATTACATTTCAATATTATTAGATTGTAAAATTGTTCTGAAAGTTAACAATATACCATACAGTGGTTTTTACCATGTTGTAAAAGTGAATCGCTTGTGTACATAAATAGCATTGGATTTGGGGCATCAATAATCCACATCATAGTCTTTAGAAGAGAGGGGGGGGCAGTTAACTGAAAGATCTTAAGGAAGACAACTGGATGGCAATGATTCAGTGGCAAATACAGTACATTGCATATTTACTAGATGACATATAGCACACAACAAAGTGTCAGCATCTGAATTAGTGGTCCCTGGTTCACTGTAGATCTGTGCCCATATTCACAAAGTTTCTCAGTCAACCTGCTGATCTGGGGTCAGTGAACAGGACTACTTGTCTTTATGACCATATTCAATCTGAGGGGTTGCAGCTCACTATAGATCAGTATTCCCCCATTTGAGAGGCTTTGTGAATATGGATCCTGGCCTCTGCACTTTGTGTTCAAAGCACTACTGGAGTGCACCATAGAAATAGAAAGAACACATAGACATTCCATATCTATGGGCTGCACAAAACTAAAAGACAGTTATGGAGGAGGTGACACCTGGATCACATCTTTCACTTCCAGAGGTGATGAAGAACCAGAGATGTAGAGGAGGGTAAACCCACCTAAACTCAGCTTAACCGCCTTTTTTTTTTTTTTTTTTTATAAAAGTTGTGAAATAGTTTACCCACCTTTTATTTTAGCGCTGCATCGCTGCTAAGAACACGTGTTTTCCTGGGGTTATGGTTCTGACAGGATGAGTCAAAGGTTGTCTGCAACATTTTCGGAAATTCGTATCTCATCGCAAAATGGCTGAACTCTAATTTGCAGTGCCCCCTATAAGCGCCCTGTGGCTTACTGTAGATGATGGCTTAAGGATAGAGATTAGACATGACTCACATATAAACATGCAGTATATAGGGCCTGACGGATACACACACGGGTCTGGGTGCAGAGTGACACGCGTGAGATGAGCTTGAGTCTGATTGAGGTTTGTGTTGGATAATATGAACAAAGCACATTGAGATCTGAAGCATTGACATGTGCTCAGGAATTTCCCTCTGTGCGGCACCACAGCCCTCACAAAAAAACATCATGGTATTTCCAAAAAAGTACATCTGATGCTGTTAATGGCCAAAAGAATTATGGAAATGGCACCATGGCAATATATAACTTTTACCATGGCAGTACCATGGTAAATTATTTATACATTGGCCAGTAGTACCATGGTAAAACTGAAATTACCATCAAACTACCATGATACTTTTTCATAAGTGAGTGCACAACTTTCTCAGAGGACATACTTATTTAGATGATTATATCAGTAAACAGGCTGGTTTAAATCTAGGTTATGTGATAAATTAATAGCGGGCTTGAGAGCCCCCAGGGTCTCTGTGGTATTTATTAATTTTTTTGTTCATCACAGTCAACAGACAGTATATTTCAATGTGTGGGAGGTTCTTTTCGCCTAGGAGAGACAACGAATAGACTCTCATATCAGATTTTAACGAGATTCTGGAAATCCCTTTTTCCTGACAAGGGCTCGGTGGTGAGGCCTGTTTTCGGTAAATTTCCTGAAAGAAGCCTTTGGGCCCATGAGGAGGTTGAATGGTGGTAATGTGGGAATATCCTGCCTCTCTGCTGGGATGTCTATCTGGCAGATTAACTAT
>OMKL01049224.1:0-17520 GCA_900302295.1 Parasudis fraserbrunneri
TTTTCCCCCCCCCCTCTCTCTCTCCCTCTCTCTCTCACACACACACATACCAAATGGAGGGGCGTGGTGATCAGCTCATCTCCCTCTGATGAGGTTGGTGGTTGCACTTCTTCTGTTTCAGGGCTGAAAATGGGTACCATGCTTGCGGCCCGCCATCAAAGAGACCGGGATAAAAACATCGGCGGGCCCAGCACTGGAAGGACCCACGGAGCCCTCTTAGAGATGGAAGACGACGTCAAGCTGTTCTTTCATTGCTGGCTCAAAATAGACTCAGAGAGGAGATGATTTCAGCTACCGGCACACAGTACAGACCACAGAATTAGGCTCAGGCCTGCTATCACTCAACCACGTGACTAGGCAGCAGAAGATGGGGCAGCCTTCTTCTATCAAAACCAGCTCCTCTGAGTCTTGATCAGAAGCACAATCTAAACCATACAGCCGACTCTTGTCCAAGGACAGGAATACGACCACAGTAAACGTTTAGCACTCGGTGGTAATGTCCAGGCAGTCTGCGCAGCAGATCTTTATCATTAAATGAAGAAGAACGAACGACTCAAAACCAGAGAGATAGGGCATTGATCACACTCATGATCGGAAGATCACCGGCTCAAACCCCAGTCAAGGCCGTTGTGGGAAAGCGATGTTGTGCAGCAGGGAGCACTTTGTCCTCTGGACTTGGCAGTATAGTCCTGATACTATCAAGCCATGTAATGTATGCAGAGAAACTACAAAAGCTCGAGTGGGGGCCGCAGTATAGGTTCTGTCAAGCAAAGAAAATTGCTTGAACAGCATTTTCGCAAACATGCCCATCTTCATTAGCCTAAAATGGTTGATGACAGACACGTGGGATTCCTTTCCCTTTCTCCCATCTGCCCCAGCTTCCTCCTCCCCCCATTCTCTTTTTCCAAGCAATTTCTCACATGTCACTTTCATTTTTTTTTACCATCTCTCTCTCCGACCCTCTTCTCCGGAGAGGGACGGACATCCAAGTGAGTTACCATGACTACGGTTGGTGGTGGGTGGTCCCATTCTCAGTGGTCAGACAATGACAGGGGTATCGCCTAAAGAATCTGCCTTTTTTCCCGCCCATTCTT
This sequence comes from Parasudis fraserbrunneri, assembly GCA_900302295.1. NCBI lineage: Eukaryota > Metazoa > Chordata > Actinopteri > Aulopiformes > Chlorophthalmidae > Parasudis > Parasudis fraserbrunneri. The sequence continues at coordinate 1,095 of OMKL01049224.1, forward strand.
CTATTTCTAAATTATTTCAAAATGTTCCACTTTTCATTCACTATTTTTCTTCCTATACCGTTATGGTATCCCTTCCCTTCTGCCCTCTCTTGCCTACTGCCTATCAACTGTATCTCCACTACTTCCCTTCCTCTCAGAGCAATGTCAAGCTAGTTCCCTCTGCACACCCTCCCTGCCACTCTCAACACACAGTTAAAGGCCTCTCCTAAGCAGCATGTGTCCACATTCTAATGTTTCTCATCTATTGATTGAGGCCCATCTGTGGCAGCCCACCACAATATCAGACAAAAACGCACCGTAAATAGATTTCCCAAACTGACGCGGTAACATATGAACAGCACCTCTAGAGTTGCATGCGCATGCAGTCTTATGTCACTGATCTACTCTGTATCTGAGCTTGCCAGGACCACAGATAACCTGTGGGAAACAATTCCCTTGTCCACAACCATCCCAAAACTCTCTTCCTGCTCTCTCTTCTCCGTGACTCACTGCTCATTACCACGGCTCTGTTGACATCATTTCTTTTTTTCTTTTTTTTTTATCCTTTGTGCATCACTTGTTCATCGTGGTCAGTTAAACTCCATAACACAGAGAGAATGAATTCCTGAGTCACTTCTGGTTACATCACATCGAGCTGTAATCTGATTGGTTGCGCTTCGACAAAGGTCAGTGGCAACCGCGGTTCAAAGCTGAAATCAGTTGAACTTTGAGCGCAGCGAGGAGCGGCACGTCTTGAGAGGTGTGCGACGCCAAGGGTGGCCCAGAGTTGGGCGCCACTGTTTTCTCCATGGGGAAACAATGGCCCAGCCAGCGCAGAGCTACTTTACCGCTGATCCATCTGCAGGCAGCGTTAGGTAAAATAGGCTAAACACTAAGGCAGATGCGCTGAAAACAACAGCTTTGATGTACAACACGGTTTGTTTAGCGTCATCTGGCGAAGTATGGGGCAAACCTCTACGTTTTCTAATGTTCAGCAATTCACCGTATTCATGTCGCCGCCATCATTAATTGAGATGAGGCTGACTGAAGCCCATTGACCTCCATGTTATGGCTGCTACGATTTTCATTAAAAATAGCTCGTAACTGTTAATGAAGGCATTTCAATGAGCAGATGAATTCCTATGCATTTCAGGACACGAAAAACAATCCGAGTCAGGTATTCATGAGTCTCTAATTGCATTAGTGCATTCTGCCCGTTTTGGTTCTTGAAGTGGTATTTTTATAACAACGTTTTAACATCTAAGCGAAGGGAACCGCATCCTCCCAGCCCATCCGCCAGCACGGTGGCCATGTGAGGAGGGCTAATTGGGGTGACTTCCAGGTCAAATAACAGACACATGGCTGTGGCTGCAGGCTACTCTACTGAAAATGGACAGTGTCTGAACTATGCTGTGTTTTCTCCCGCAGGCATTAGAAACCCACATACGGACGAAAACAGCAGCGTTCTCATACCTGAACCAGAGGTGAATTCAAATGTACAGTCAAATAAATTGTGCCGTAGAAGAAATGTATCGATGTGGAACTCGACAGAGACTCTGTGACGGAGACTCTGTGACAGAGATCATACATTTCAAGACTACGGGGGAAAGTTGGAAAGATTACGCTCAAACACTCAGAGATGAGGGTGCTGCTGCCTTCAGATAAATACCTCAAAGGAAAAGTAAGTGAGGCGCGACACTTGAAATATAGTCTCTTCATTGTATTAAAATGCAATACAATTTGAATACAATAAAGAGACTATATGTATTTTTTCTAATGGAGCGAGTGTTGCACCTCGTTTGCGTTACTGCACTCTAGAGATGAGAAATGTTTTATACTGTCCACTCACTGGATTATTCGTCATGAAATGTTGCCGAGCTATGCACAAAAAAACTGGTGGAACAAAATTTTATTTTCTACCACCTTTATAGGCTTCTCAACAGACAAGCCAGAATCACACTAATATGATATCAAGTAAGATGGAAGACTCGCTCTGCAGGAAATAGACAGAGCTGTCGAGTGAGTGACTGTGAGGCCGCGAAGAGTAAAGAATGAAGAATAAAGAGGAGGAGGAGGCTGGTGTAAGATCTGCTGGTGTAAGCAGTAAGGAGGATAGCTGTGAGGCCACATTCAGCAGGTTCCTATCAGTACATACCCTGAGCACAGACTGAGGATATATGATGCCTTTAATCTCCTGTTACATGTATCGTACCCCTCCTGCAAACATTTAACCTCCTGTTCAACATATAGGTCAGACCACAATGGAATGCTTTTTTACCCTCACAATGAGAGGTCAGTGTTCAAGCACATTGCTTTATTAGTGTACATTGTACCCATTGTACCCAGGCGTGTGCTGGACAATAGGTGTCTGTTTTATTTCATGATAGCTGCTGTGACAACCTTTGTCAAAGTGAACTTTGAACAGACCTCATGGCAGAGCTCCTCAAAAGCTGCACTATGTAGCAACTCCTCCAACAAATGAAATATTGGAATGATTTGATTGTGTCGTTTTTGTAGTAAAGAAAATACTGTATGCAACATAGACTGTACAATCGTTTCATAGTTACTGGGTTGAGTGTATGCGTCTCACTGCAGTTGATATCTAATGGAAATAGTGGTCAGTCCTGATGTCACAAGGCTCCACCTGTCTGCTGGACAAGTGTTGAAAGCCTCGTGCCTCTACACTCATTGCACCTTCGCGTGTTCACTTTATTTGAACTTTCTTTTTTTTCTTTTTTTTTTTACACATTCACCCTATAAAATAAATACAAAATAATATCCAAATAAACCGATATGAATATCCGGTTAATGCAAAATAAGTGGTTAGCCGGTAAACCGGTTATCTGTGCACACCCCTTCTGCCAAGTATTATTTTTTAATTATATTCCAAACAGTTTCAAAGGATGACTTCCCAGATGGTTCTGTGGTTCTGTGTTCTGGATACCATTCACACAACTTATGTCCCCTCTACCCTCGCCCTAGCCTCCTGGGGAATCCCCATAGAAACTGGATGTTGTTTTTCTCACATCACAAAGTGCCTGTCCAATCCATAAATGATAAAGGTCAAGTTCACTACAGTACCCCCTCAAGGGAGAAGGCTTGAGCAAGTATTAAAATCTGTTCACTTCAGCCCTAAATATGATCCATAATACAATGCATTTGTCACGTCTATTTTTTTTTTTTTTAAGGTAAAGATGGCAGCAACGGAATGAAAGTTACTTACTAACCAAGATTAAACACATTTGGCGAAAATAGTTAAATGTGATGTGATTGTGATTGATATGTCAAGTACATGTAAACTTAATGTACTGCAGCTTGAGGTGTAGTTTAAATGTTGAATGTTTTTTAAGACATTTTAAATTGATAACAATCTCTGCCAAAAGGCTGGAATTGCGTGGTTAGGGTTAGGACTCTTTCAATATGTGCTTATTTCACAAAATAGTGGCAAAGGTGTCTCAGTTCAGTTTGTTGCAGCACACCCTACTCCCTCACTCATAACGACAAAGGATTAAACGAGTGTTCATTTGATCCGAGGGCTGAGAGTTTGAATTTAAAAAAAGCAAATGGGATCCAGCCAAAGCATTAATTAGTTAAAATATATTGGTTACCTTGTGTTATTGTGAACTTGTGGGGCACAGGTTTGTTCACTTTGAACTAGCAGTGGTGTTTTATGTCACAATACATGATGGCTAACGTTAGCATCCTCCTCAGGTTAGGGTGTAAACGGGTAACATTAACTAAATGTATTTCTACCCTGTAGTGCTGTGGTCAAGTGTGTGGCTCGTCTGTGAGACAATAAAAGGCTGGATGCCGATGATAGTCCTGGCTTGGGCAACTTCCCTAAAAGCTCAGCTGCATAACAAGCTGGGTGCTGTTGGAGCTCGGCTGACGCCATTTTCTTCATTTGATAATTTCTTCATAATCACGATTATTTTGGTCAATATTGTGATCACAATTATTTAAGACGATTACTCATTTTGGTTTTTCCTCATCGGACTCCTTGAAACCAAAGTGTTTCCAAACAGTTGAATTGGTTTTACCTTTCTTGTTGACCAAAGGGTTTCTTTCCGTCATCTCGGCTCGAGCTGAACTAAACGTGCCACAGCCTGGCTGAGAGTGAGTTTGGGCTTTTAGTGAGGGGCGAAAGCACACGGCACAGATGTAAAGGAAAGGAACTATGTGCTGTATTTACAACACAAGACAAAACAAGTGCATCATTGTGAAACTGAATGCAACACAATAATCATTTTATCTTGATAATCTTGTTTTCATAATTGTTGGAAGCCATAGTTGTAACTGAAAATAAAATTCGATTAACTGAGCAGCCCTATTTGAAAACTGCTGATATCAATAATAATCGGGATATTTTCCTGATAGCTGAAGCATGAAAAAGGCATGCCTATCTGATAACTAATTTTATTTCGTTATGAGAGGAAGAATCAGCTTTGTTTGACACAATCAAACGATCTAGGCATCTCACCCACAATTCTGAGCTCAAAGTCCTCGAGGGTACTTATGGAAGTGAGATTACACTGTTCCTATTTGTGCTCGCGATGCGCACCACTGGTCCCAACTGCCACCTGGGGAGCAGCAACAGTGAGCGTGTGTTTATTCCCGCAACACTCCAAATAGCCTACTCTCGGTGCTACATCTGAACGCTCCATTCCCTTATTCTTGAATTCCGCACGTCAGGAGGAAGATGCAGGCTACAGGTGGGGAACAGCCCGACTCTCGACTCGCGGGAGGAACAGAACCTCTTCACATTAATCTGCCCTTGAGAGTTGATTGTGCATGATTGGGATCTGGGGAACAACATGCGAAGAGTGAGGTCACGGAGAGTAGCCGAGAGCAACGGGCCGCGGTGCAGGCGGAGAAAAGCACTGTCCCTGAGGACGGATCTATGGGAGTTTACCCACCGAGCACCACCATCACTATCCAAGCATGTAATAATCCTATGTATTACCACACATCTGCAAAGGCCCCTAGAGGCGATGGACGGGAGGCCCAGACTCACACTTAATGAGGCAACATGGGAGAGAAAATGTACAAACATATCTATCCTCAGTAGGGTTGGGTATCGTTAGATTTTTTTTTCGATCCCGGTGGCAAAATTGATACTTCAAAAATGATGCTGGTTCCTAAACGGTTCCAAAATCGATACATAGAAGAAAAAAGAAAAAAAACAAGTCAACACTGAATTTCCAATTTAAAGCTAGATTTGGGAAGAAACATGCTTGAAATTATGTTATTGTATGAAATTATTTCAACACAAATCTAAGGAATAACCTTTAGAAACCATGACCAACATTAACCTTAAAAGATGCTTCTTTATACTGTAAATGTGGCACGGGTAGGACACCACAGATCATTTCTAGAGCTGGGCCCGATCCGATCCAGTATCGGTGTCGGGTCCCGATACCGACGTCTTTCGCGTATCGGATATCGGCCTGACATCACCGATCCACGTACTGATCCAGATTCCATACAGGCAGGGCTCCAGAATGCCACCATTTAGTCGCATTTTGTTACCATTTTTTGAAAGTGCTACTAAAAATCATAGCTAGTGGCACCAATGCAACTTGCAAATATACCCCCGTTTGTTTTTATCATCCCTCATATCATGTTCGCCTCCCGTTCATTGCCGGGAGGGAGATCTGTGTAAGCGCGCTCCATATAAATGTCGTATCAATTCCAATTTTGGGACAGTAGTCCCAAAACTACGATGATCAGGACAATAGAGACTAATCAGTAGGCAATCTGGAGAAAAAAGGCAAACTTCTCCCCACAGGAACAGCTCGTGGTTCAGCGGGAGCATCAAGCGAAGCAAGCAGCAGAAGCATTGGACTTCCAGTCAAACATTTTCTAAATTAAGGTCCGCAAGTCAAAGTCTATAGATAAGATGAATTTTCATCAACAAAAAAGTATAAAAAAGGACTGAATGCAGAGAATAGAGTAAATAGGTTTTTATCTTTTTTTAAGATAAGACATGTTATACTGATTTAAGGCTTCCAGGAGTAAATAGGCTAATCCAACCTTACTCAGCGCTATGGAGGCCCATTACTTCCAGTTTGTATTTGAAGCCTACTTAAACTACAGTTCAAATAAATTGCTTAAATTGGTATACTTTTTGCTCTTTAAATAAGAAGTGCTGTGTTTATTACAGCCTCATGTAACCTTACAGATAATAATAATAATTATAATAATAATAATAACATCAAACTCCGGAAGGGGAAAAAAAGGCCTTTGCTAGGCAGGACGTTTCACTGGCTGTCCCTGTATCTTCACTCACCTGTTCTAGTTCAGGATCTGAATTCTGTCTCTCTGTTCATCAGCTTGTGCTACTCTTGATTTGCTGAAGCACTATACAGGGGGTAGATCAATACTTTTCTTGAAATACAACACAGATCGCTTCTGTAGCCTATACTGTTCGCAATAAATAAATAAAAATTGTGCGAGCTCTTACACCCAAAGTAGGTTTTAATTCTGGTTCAGAACTTCTAGCAATGCTATAATGGGAGGAAGAGCTCACATAAACACGTTATGGCCTCATGAAGTCAGAGCCTCGTTCACTGCAGAGCAGCCCTAGATTTTACATCCCAGTTACATCACTGATTGGATGGTTCTCTCTTCTCGCTTTAGGAGAGAATGGTGCATGTTCACTAATACGGACTGAACTGTCCTGAGGCACAGGAAGAACATACTGTATGTGAATTCTTAAAATGGGTCCCAGATAGCAAACTGACATAGAAACAATGTTGGATTAATGTTGAAGCATCAGTGTAAATAACATTGAATCAATGTTGAAATTTAGCTGTCAACATTGACTCAATGTTGATCCAATGTTGCTTTTCCAACATAACAAAGCCATCAGTTGTCAAGACTGATTCGATGTTGATTGGCCCAAAATTGAATATTCAACCTCAACTAAAGTGATGATTCTGATGTAATTTCAACATTGAATCAATGTCATTTTGTTATCTGGGGTGGCATTCCCCTTTAATGCTTTTTTTCCCCATGCTGAATGAGTTATTTCCTGAAAATTTATGAGCACATCTCTGGTAAACAATACATTAAAATTGAAGAGGTCCTTCTGCATGATTGCGTATGGGAAAACAGTCAAGGACAGCCATACTCTCCTCAACTCTCTTATTCTCCCTTCTCAATAACACAAAACACTGTTGACTGTCTCTCAGCCAGAGATTTACCTTCTCTTTGTACCTCCTCCTCCTGTGTGCTCTCCTCCCCTCTCCTCCCTGTGCTGCACTCCTGAATTATTCTCTTTGATCAGCCACAACCTGGTGGCTCCCCAGCGAGAACGATACTGATGGTGGATGAACGGTAAAGAACGATTGGTGCACCACACCACGGACATGTTGGGCCTCCCCCTGACCGAACCCCCTTTCCTCCCAAAGCAAATACCGTATCTAATCTCACGTCCGGGAGAAATTTAATGAACCGACCGTTAACTGTCCCATTCAAGTATATGGAAAACGTTATGCACTCTTTTCGCCTGCCCCTACGTAAATACTTTCATAAATGTCTCTGGGGAACATGAGCTGCGGGTTGTTCCCACTGTATCCTGCTTGTCCTGTGCATGTTGTTTATGGGTTTCTCTCCATTATATAACTTGGCTCTGACGTCGTAGCCCCGAGGGGAACAGATCAGTGAAAACGGAAGCAGAAGTGAGAAAACGATCATCCCTCTGCCATTCTATCCAGAGAAATCATATCTTTGTCTTCTCCGGTATCCATATTTTACATTGTCACCACCATTGTCCCACACAGTGTGGGGTGTGTGTGTGTGTGTGTGTGTGTGTGTGTGTGTGTGTGTGTGTGCGTGTGTGTGCGTGTGTGTCTCCTCTTTCTCAGCATCACCATGACTAGCATTGCCAAGCCTAGAGTCCTGTGCCAAGAAGTTGGCATAGGGCTGTATAATGACATTATCTGTGGTAAAAACTAAATAAATAAATAAAAAGATTAAGAAACAGAGAGAACAGCAAATATAATTATATCCCCAAAACGACAGTTGGGGATATCATGGATTCACCCCGACTGCCGCCGCTGATCCTGGGTGTGAATGTGATAACTGGAATCATTTTCATTCTAATCTTTTCAAATTTGCTGTGCACATTAATGACCCTCAGAGCAAGAACCCTGTGGATTTCGGTGACCCCGTGACCTTTCCTCTAGCACCACCATCGGGCCAAATTTTCAGTTTTCAAATGAGCGTATCTCCTAACATGTTAGCCGTACAGTCGCGCAAATTATATCCGGAGATGTGGCTCCTCATGGAGTATACCATAAGCATAAGGACCTATGAAGTCCCCCATACTGGGTTTTCCACCATTTCACATTAATTCCCCCACCCCCACTAGGCTGTTCACCTGATTCTAACAAAACAAAAGCATCTAGGAATCAACGTCTTTCAATATATGATTTAGATTGTTAAAATGTTTCTCAAAACACATGTTTTTCCTACTCCTCCTTGGCCATTCATTTGATTCTCACTAAACCCTGTGTGGCATCTAGTGACCGCCACTGTCAAAAGGTGTCACTGAGAATTCAAGTCTAGTTTATATGAAATGCATGAGTAAATGTGACAGCGTACTGACTGCTGAAGCTAACTTTGGCAGTCTCATAACAACAAAATAACACATTTGGGGAGAAAACAAAGTGTCGCATTGGCTTTAGCCGCCGCAGTGTGCACCGGCTTGCTAGCTGAAATAGTTGAATTCTCCGCTCAACAGCTCTCAACATGTGATCATCTATGACTGGTGCCAAGCCACACAGAGTATATATGTGGCAAAATGTTTGATTGTGGTTCTGTTTCGGGCAAGTTCGCCTTCATTTTCAGCATACTGCCACCTTAAAGATCCCCTCCACTCAAATACATCAATACATACTCAACTACTGTAACTATAACTATATCAACAAAATAATGTGTGACTTATGACATAGCCTACATGGGATAATAGTAAAAACTGAGAATAATAGAATAATGTAAATGTATAATCAAATAAAAACTATAATGGTTACTACAAAGTTACAACTTAAGATCACAATTTGTAGGCTATTTGTTTTCAGCTTTTTAGTCATGAATATAAGCCAAGAGTATATTCATATAGCCCCTGTCTACTACCAGAGTTCCAATGCCAAGTTCAGCCAAGGAATGTAACACCTGACCAAATGGTCAGTCTCGTAACAGATAGAGGAAATGGCTTCTCTCTGACAGCTCTGAATCATCTTCACGGCCTTAAAGGGTCTTTGGTCTCCAGCCATTGGAGGAACAATTTGAAGACAATGAACAAAGGGAGGATTAGTGCCATCTGGGTCGCATGCTGCTACTCTGGGCTAGTGTGTTCAGTGCCTTAACAAGCCCTTTATACAAAGAAATAGCTGAGCTGGGAAACACTCTTTAAATTGTTGACATTTCTCTACATCCTTAACACCAATACAAAACTGTATTTAGCAAAAGAAAATATTTCCGTTCCTGTCCACTTTCTCTAATGCTATATCGGTGAATTCCGTTACTTGACACGCTACAACTACTACTACTACACACACATACACACACACACACACCAACATGTCTACTGTCAGTCAGTGTGTAGCCTCTGCTCTGACTCTGACACGCAGCAGATGATATCATTCCTTCCACAGAGCTGCCCGCCACATAAAAACACTGAGGCAGCACATTCAGCAAGCATCTGCCTGCAGCTCTCTCCACCGCGCTGGAGAAGACACGGGTCACATCATCAACTCTGCCTCTGCCAAGTCTCAACAGCCCATAGGGGAAATACAGTAGGTGGCCTGCAGCATGTGAATGTGTGTGTTTCCATATGCGCGTGCGTGTGTGTGTGTGTGTGTGTAGGCCAAAATACGATGCGTGTGTGGCTCTGGTATTCTTGAGAGAACCCCGTGGCACTTTGAGCTATACACCATCTCATGAATAAAGCAAGATTTCATAGTGCACCCTCAAGAAATGTGTGTCTTTATGAGCGTGTGTGCGCACACAAATGCGTGAGCATAGAGACCTATCAGATTGCCCCCTTCAGCAAATGTGAATTAACACCCAAGCACTTAACAGCACATTAATGGATATACCTAATATGAATGAAGGTAAGGCTGTGATGTCTTTGTAGCACTGGCCTACCAAAGGAAGCAAATAAATAGGCATCTCAGTTGGAGAAATTGGGTGTAAGTGGGTTGAAAAATGTTAACAAATAAATACACTTATAGTCTTTCACATTTGTAAATCTTTACTTAAAGGAGATTTATGAGCAGTGCCTTATGACTCATAGATTGTCACAAACTCTTGATGATAATCTAGACTCCAGTCCAGATGGATGTTTTAACTGATAGATGATTACAGACAGGCAATTGTGTAACAGTTCCCCACTGATGAGACAACCTCTGTACAGCCTCGTCACTCCGCCTGGTATTTTATCAAATACCAGTCAGTGGCATCCGACTAAGCTGTAGATATGAGCTTAGGACAGACATTTAGAATGTAACATGGAGAGCTATGTGGGGTCATAAAGAGTGAAGCAGCTCGTCTTACTAGTCAGACAGACACTAAACTGGATTAACACGACAGTGATCAGAGCTCAGTTTAATATTCCTGCTATGCTACAGTCATAACTGGCCTGATGGCAGGTCAAGGACTTGCCGGTCCCCGGCTGTAATATGTAACGCTACGCTAGCTACATATCACAGACGGTCAAATTAATGGATAGTGAGATGCAAGTAGATCCCTCGGGCAACGCTATATAATAAAAAAAAAAAAAGTATATTATTCATTATTACATTAGTTAACTGCATGAGAATAGATGATTTTCAATTCAAGCTGCACCACAACAATTTTGCTACAAAAAGACTTTGGGAAAAAAAACGAATATTGTACTGTGAGAAAATATAAAAATACTGTGACATCCTATATTTCGGTCATATTGCCCAGATCCAATAGCCCACCAGCTGGGAGCATAACAAGAGAGAGCAGGAAACCGAGGAGAGTGAGCAAGACCAGAGATGTAACAGGAGACATGGTAATAGAGAGGGAAACCGTGAGGGGAAAAATCAATTTCCACACAGACAGTGAAAGTGGGCCGAGCCAGGTGAGAGACAACCATTAAACTTTAAAGAGTCTCCCCTCACCTGGGGGACTGCTGCAGAGATGCACCACAGCTGCAGAGCAGAGGACAACAGCTCTTCCAAGACAACACACACACGAACACATGGCCAGCCCCGCACACGGCTCAGAAACAGATCCGAAGACATGACTGTCTAATCATGTTCGTTCCCAGCTCTCCTAAGCACACTACGAGCTGTCGGGTCTCCACACGAGCACATTCAGATATGCAACTACCTTGGCGAGGCCATTCTGTGTCGTGTCTTGTCTTGCTCATTCTGTCATTCTGACAGCCTGACCTTTGCTTTGCACATGCAGGGTAGAGGCACTACAGCTTGCTGCAGGTTTTCACTGGCGTTGGATTCCATCTCTCAATGCATGTCTCAGCAAATACACATGCACTCCATTATTGTGAGATGTGAGACTGCTTAGGGACACTTTATCGCTTTCCCTCTCTCTGCGTGTGTGTGTGTTTAAATATGCATGTGTTTCCCTTGTCTTTTGAGAGTCCCCCAAGAAGAACTATCTTTGGTTGTGGTAATGAGGAATATAGATATTGATTCTTTGTAGAATTGAGACAAACCTCAAACCAGCTTTCTCTTTTTATCTCCGCCAGGCAGGAGCCTGAAGGGGATTATGCGTTTGGTCATGTGTATGAGTGTGTGTGTGTGTGTGTGTGTGTGTGTGTGTGTGTGCGTGTGTGTGTTGTATCTGTGTATTCACAGATCATTTCGCAAACTACAGGGCCGAGTCGGATGAAACATCACACATAGGCTGACAGCAGGCCAAGGCCCCGAATTCTCAAATAGTTTTTTCAAATCGGGCAACGACAAGTATTTTATTTTAATAAATCTGTCGTTGTTTTGTTGTGCACTGAAATGCATTCACTCGGCTGTAAAGTTACACCTTTTGAATGTAAGAGGGCGATACTACACAGGTTCGCTGCGTGCTCAGAGCCTTCAGTAGTGTAGAGAGAGTGAAAACAGGCGGCAGCGTAAGTAATTGAGCTAACAGCGCGGGCTAACAGCGCTCGTCATCTGCAGATCTCCATTCCCTTGAATTGGACATTGAAATGGATGCTATGCCACATTTAATCAGGACAGAGTATGAAGGACCTCTGCCTGAACCGACGGCAAGTCACCCAAGGAAGACATTAATGTGTGAGAAGGGACACTGTGGATTACGTTATTACTGCTAGTTGAGTTTTGCCTGTCAAGCTAGCAAACGTGACGTTACCAGGTAGGCTATTCATAACTAGTTGTAAGTTACATATTTTTCATCTGAATTTGTCCTCTATTCACATTCTCAGTTTGCTTTTGGTCACATTGAGGGGAATAATTCTCATGTCAAATGTCATGGTAACATTAACTACAACGTCTCACAAACAACTCTATCTGTTGTGGTGCCATAATTAGGCTACACTCTGTTAGCAGGAATGTTAGTTATTTGCTTCTGAATGAGGTGTGGCACTGCCCTAAATGTAATGTACAAGCACACTTGCCAACCCTCTGGGTTTGGCTCGAAAACTCCAGTAGGTAATCAGCCTCTATCTCTGGGAAAGGAGAGAATCCAAACCCAGAGATCTTTTTTTACATGCTTTACAGTGAAATATTAATATTTGTGACAATTTAAGAGACCAGTCACAGCTGCAGAAGTAGAATTGGATGTGGCGAATTATCGGGTGCAATGTTATGGTTTGTAAACGGAGACTTCCCAGTGGTTAATGGCTTGAGTGCGCACCTGTCAGACCGTGATTCCAAAGTTGATTGGGCATGCATGCAGACAGAGGAGTGGAGTTCAGTTACGAAGCGTCTTGCTCCAATCTAGGTCTGTTAAAAGAAATTTCGATATATATTCGAATTCTAAAAAACATAGATTGTGAAAATTAATATTAGATTGTTTAAAAAAAACACTAAAAAAAACGTAGTGCCTATCCTTTAAACTTAGGTCTCACAGGGGCCGTTGCGCTGTTACTTGACAGACACGATGTCACTTTAATTTCATAGTGGATTGAAAATCAAATGCAAGCCTATCCCTCTAGCTAAAAAGAGCCAATAATTCAACAACAACCACATGGCAATAAGGACAGGGAGTTCAGAACCCAACTCGGGCGCGGAGACAGTGACTTGCACTCCAAACAATCTACAAAGCCCCATTTGGAAATACTACGATTTTTGGTCAGTGGACTGCAAAATCATGGAACCTCGAGACAAAGTTGTATGCAAGGAATGTAAGCTACAGATGCCCTATTCAACACTAGCAACTTGAGGGTAACGTATATCTTGAAAACATGCATCCAAATGAGTTTGGCCAGATGTCCGGAGTAACTCCATCCCATATAGAACAATGAATAGATAGGAAATAGGACACATTAGTGGGCTGAGCTGATGTGCTGGAGGTGGCAGTTTGGGAATTAACTGCTTTTATCGTTGCTTTAGACATCTTAAAAATAACGTTATATATGGCGATGTTTTTATTATTCTTTATGTAGCCTACTCATTTACCTTGGCTCTTTCTTTATGGTTAGTTGATTAGCCGCTATTCTGGAACTGACAGATGAAAAAAGTTTCAAAGAGAGTGCAGGCTTTGATGTCATTGCCTGCAGCCATAAGCCTGCTGAATCAGGCTACTTTTTGTTTTTTTCAGAGCATCAGGAGCAGCTGAGCGGTCTGATGTTTACAAAGGTAGTTTATGGTATCAAGCTAACTGGCTAAACTAGCATGCTAACGTTAGCTGAGACTCAACAACAGTGAAAAGAAGTCTGTCAGATCACAACTTGCCACAGCTTTTTTTAATTACATGCTTACAGGAGGGATTAGGAGCTTAAAGGTGTAACTGGCAAATGTATTGCATTTTCCCTGTGTCATATCTGTTTTATGAACCGTTCATAAATCCTTCTGGTATTTTCCGCTCTATATAATGTTAGTGCTTCTAGCAAGTAGGAGGCTCATCTTGAGCACAGGTCAGGACCGACAGGTCCCCATGGTTTGATTATTTCCCGTTCCGTAGCTCAGCGCATGTCCGTTATATCGGTTTGCCCCCTTGTGGACATACCATCCAATAACATAGGCTGAAAACTGGTCAAATTCGGACATGTAATTCAACATGTAAATTCTAATAAATATTTTAATATGTTCGAACGTATGTGTTTTTTTAGAACAAATAATCGAACATCATTTTTGACCAATGATGACAGCCCTACTCCATTCATGGCAGGAATGAAATGTAGGCTAATGCAACTTTTCGTAGTTGGTGTACATTATCCTACTAGGGTGGAACAGAACAGAATGGTGCTTTTGCGACTTGAGTCTGTTTATATGTAAAGAGGGGGAGATAACAACAACAGGTTACTCATAACATGTAGGCCTACACCTTATTATGGCAACATAAGGTCTGTATAAAATAGTGAATACAGAGAAGAGAGCATAATGCAAACGGCTTAATCTCCCCACCGACAGTGCTTTTAAAGAAACCTTATCTTTTCATCCATCTGTCATTTCCATGTGCATTCATCAACATCAGAGCCGCAACTATTTCTTTTTCATAATCATAATCAGTATTATCAAGGGTGGATAATACAAATGTTGGGTAGGCTACAGTTAATAGGCCTATGCCACGTCAGCCTCCCTTAAAACCGAGCCATTTTTGCTTTGGTATTTACAAAGTTGTGTGGTCAGACATAGGTGTCTGTAGAAAGGCAGTAATTCCAATCCATCTATGTCCCATCTCAATGTGCCATAATAGGAGCCAGCCAAGCACTGTATTAAGTATGGCTGCCCCCAATAATGATGTCACTCAGTCCTCCTAATCCACACCACAATGCAAAGCATTTAACACATCCTCTTTTGCTGTTAGCTAGCATTAGCAAAGAGCTTAAAGTATAGGAAGAGGGAAATCAGCTGGGAAAAAGGCAGGCGATGTCCTCACTGAAAACTTAACACCACATCATTCACATTATTGACTAAACTGTCATGTGTGTACCAATCGCCTGCTTAAAGATCAGAAATGTAAATTTCAATATTGTAAATAAAATAATGTTCTCATTTTAATGTCAAAACTAGCCAAATCTTTAGCCTAGCCCACCCTTGTCTGCACGTCCTCAAAAAAGGTGAAATACATCATCAATATGCATCCCTTTCCCCAATATGCACTAACATTAGCTTCCAAACATTACAGCTAATGTCAGCTACCAAATGTTGCTGCTATAACACTAGCTACTACTAATCAAGGACCCTCATTTGGTGGTAGAGGAGGAGACAAGCTACCCTCTACTTTGTAAAATGCTTTGTGTCCTAGTACTACCAAAGTACGATATAAATGGCATAATTAATTAATTAATTCATGTGACCTTCCTCATTATCTCATCTGAACCATGTGTTCTCTCTGGGTTTACTGTGACCTCTAGGAATGTCATAATAACCACACACAAAAAACTGTAGCAGGCGCCCGGGACCCCACCACTTCAAAGCAGGTATGAGAGGGCCACGCAGTCACATGTTAAAAGAGCTGGTTTGGATTTCACTTTCATAGATTATAATCAGCCATTTTCAAAACAGAACTCTCACAAATCATATACTATCACCACACTCATTATGATTCGCTGAACATGTAGCCTGAATCAAAGTTCTTTGAAGGTGTAAACATTTTTTTTTTTACTCCGCTTATTCTTTTAAAGGTATGTTACACCATATGTGAGACGAATCGATCTGAAGTGCACACTGCACACATACTGGTGTACTAGAGGATGTTTTATGCCCCCCCACCACCATCCAAATTGCCCATCCCTGCTATCAACACTACAGTGAGATAATGGCCCCAAAGGCCTACTACAGTTGTGTTCATATGGCTTACTACATTGCTGTCTCCACTGCAATGATTAAAAAAAAATATATATATATCCTAAATTACACCTCAATTAATAGAGTACCTTATTAAATGGCTCCAATTAATACAAATACAATGTGAGGCGCAACAGAGGAAAGATTCTCCAACACTCACCCATGAAGACACCCTTTCAGGTGTACGGTTTTTTTTGGAACGTTTTCTCAGAATTCTATAACTCCATTAGGTTTCAACGAATTTTCAATTGAAGTTACATCATCATTAGAATGTTCCAATTCTCAAAACTCTCCCAACCACTGCGCCTGTGAGATCCAAAGAGTCCTAGGTGAGATCATGCAACGGAAAGGGTTAAAAGAAAATCCATCCAAAAGTGAACTGGAGCGCTGGTGATGTCAGAGAGGCGTCTATGGGCACGGTGGGAGCGTGTGGTAACGAGGCTGAGCCTCAGAGGGACGCAGCCTATATAATGTAGGACCTG
>OMKL01049227.1:0-16725 GCA_900302295.1 Parasudis fraserbrunneri
GGATGAACAGTTGGTGTCAGCACAATAAAGATATGGTCCATTGACTATGGCCTAAGCTGAAAGTTAGGCAGCAGTAGGGATCAATTTTCAAAGAGATGGTGAATGGTGATTTCTTAATGACAAAATTGTCTGATACCAATCAAAATGTACAAAAATATTAGTTTACAGATTTATTACGTTAAAATGCATACGTTGAATCTCTATTCTCCCACACTGACAAATCTCTGTAGCTATTGAGAGATGAATGATTGTAACAGCTCCAATAGAACTAAGCAGGCATAGTGGTGCAATTAGCCACAGGAGGTAAAAAAATATATAACTAACAGAGCCGCTTGCATTTTTATTATTATTAAAAGTATTATTATTAAAAGTAATACCAGAAGTAAAAATACATGAGACATCCTCTAGCATGTTAATCACTAATTTTTTAAAGAAAAATGTTCTTATTGCTAATACTGGTAGCCATTATATTATTCATAGCGCAATAATTTTGTAGGAAAATTTGTCAAATAATGGACTTCTCAATTTCCTATGAAATAGCCTATTCAAATGACATTAGTTTCATATGAAATGTGGTACCATCCGCTGTGTCACTTTTTATTTTAAGTCAATCTGATATGTAAAACTCAAGTTATACAAGGAAATGTGTAGATATTTACGTGTGAAATCTGAGACAGTTGCATATTACCTAGTCCATTTTAAGACCAAAATGCATTAGTAGGCCTATATTTCATGTTAAAATTCAGGAATGAATGAAGCCATAGGTGCTCATTAAAATACATTTTCTAAATATTTAGTTTTGTTGCTTCCCAAATTAAGATGGATTTTATGCATTTCCATATGGATTAGATTTTTTTTTTTACAGATGGCCCAAGCAAGAGGGTGGTCTCAGAATACATGCTTCCTCTAGGCATAAAATATAAAAGTTACACTGTTGATAATGTTTGTCAATAAGATTCTCATATCCATTTAATAATGAGTGAAAAGGAATGCTGTTTGGCTTAAAGAAATGTATGGATAAGAAAGGTGCTTCTTTGCAACTTTGGGGCAGTCTCAGTAGCATAACATCTTAGAGGAAAATCCAAGGCGACTCTCTCTTGTCCAAAGATAAAAAGCATTTATTTAAGTGGCTAATGCATGTTTCAGAGGATAAAAAACACATCAACGTGGCATGAATGCCTTCATCAGGATGCTACCCTGACATGGGCGTCCATACTGCCACACATTGGTATGTTTCATCATCTGCAACTTGCTTTAGCCAATTAAATAAATGCTTTGTATCTTTGAAGAAGAGAGAGTCACCTTGGATTTTATTCTATGATGTTTTGCTATCATATCCATTTGTTTGGTTATAATTAAATTACCTTTTTTTTTAAATAAAGGGCCATTTTCCATACATACAGCCAGGTGTCAAGATAATGTGACTGGTGCAGTTACTGACTAGCCTATTCATTTAAACATTCAACATAGGCCATTTGTTTTGCCTGTATCATAGGAAGATTAGGAGCAAATTTGATTCCTATAAGCCTACAAAGTGCCAATGAGACGGTTTTCATGAACGAGAACATAAAATGGTTTGATTTTCATTTCCTAGATGAGCAAAATCAAGTGATGTGTCAAACTTGTCCATATGGAGAGGTACAATATCACCTAGGCTACATCATTTTAGGCCCTGGGGTTTTCTTTGATAGATGACCAACAATGTTACATGCTTTGGTTCTTATTTAAGTGTGACCAAGTACTTAGTTACAGATTCAGGCCATGGCAATATCAAGAAAGTTAACCAAAATTACAGCACCGAGTAGCCTAAGAGTTTACATAGTCCTTCATAACCACATATCCAAATCTCAGTGGGAGAGAGTTTGGGGCTGAGTCTAGTTTTTTTATTGTATCCAAATAGCCTCCATCTTTTAAGTCATAGGCCTACATTTTCACATCCAAAGTATCTGACCTTGGATTTGGATGGTCTTGAGGGGGCTTTCTCCCTAAGCCCAGAGCATTTAACCTTCCATTTCCAACAGGATTGTTCTTCCTTTGGTCTGGGAGGAAAGCACAGCAGTCTTTGATCTCTGCTGCCCCCTATGCAAGCACCAGAACTGGCAGGCTGGTCACCATGGAGACCTCCTCAACACTTCTGGAGAGGCAAGAGCGCTGTGTTCTCTTTACTCGCCCGTTCACTAATGACATATCACTTTGTGTTGCATCTTTGTTGGACTCTCAATTGACACAAAGCAGCTAGTCCTAATTTGTGTTGGTATATTGTTACCCAAACAGAGGGGAAGGTTGGTGGTGGAGAGCCTTGTTGCCTGGTAGGTCTATGGATAACTAATGACTCTTGTCCGGTTACTTTTCTAAAGAGGTGCCAGCGTTAATTAAAGCTCCAATCAAATATTTTTTCAATATGTCAATTATGGGTACATAGACAGAGCCAGGAGAATGTGCTAAAATTTCAGAACCCACTGTAACTCAAATTGTGCCTCAGTGTTTGCAAACCAAGTATGCTAAATTGTAAACAAACCATTTAGATCACTTAAAAATATCTTCAAACCAAATTAAATAAACAAAGTGATGATGGGGCAATCCTGGTGCTACAGTGTCATTATATCCTGATTTCAGATTTTACCTTAAAGGGGGCACTTCACCAAAAAACGGACTTATAATGCACATAATCGCATATATATCCCAAACTATAAACAGTTTTGTACACATTAACCAAATTTAGTTTGACAGTTACTGTGAGTGAGCCTACTGAGTTTGAATATGTCCTACAGTAATGTCATCAGAAGACACTGAATCCTTGTGTTGTATTCATTAGCCTACAGTTCAGTGAAATTATGAAGATGAGAAAATAACAATCCCTATTGAAATCCATATTGCTATTTTTTCAACTAGGCTACTTCATTTCATTGAGCTGTAATTAACACAAGGATTGAGAGTCTTGGAGGACATATTCAAGCTCATTAACTCTCAATGACTAAATTAATGTGTGCAAAATAGTTTAGAGATTTGGCATATGTGTGAGATTATGAGCAAAATAAATCAGCATTGTTTTTCTGTTAAGTGTCCCTTTAACTAACAAATAAAAACATTTGTGATGGAAAGAAGGAAAGCCATTACAGGGTATGTTCAGAATTTATTTCAGGGCTTGTACAGACTGAAGCGTAGCCCCATTACTTTACATTAATTTTATGGCTAACTTGCCGGAGCGCTGGGTATCCAGTAATGAACATAAGTGCTAAGTAGGAAATAGGGCTAGGGGTCCAAATGTCTGAACTTGCCCTTTAACTGGCCTACTGGCAAAGCGCAGTTGAAAATTCACACAAGTAGTGTTGCATCGCCATCTGCTGATATATAACAATATTACAGGAGCTAATGGAGTTGCTCTTTTTTTTTTGCTTTATGCAACACTGCATTAACTAAACAATATAAGCTATAGACTATAAAATAAAAAAAAGTCCAAAAAAACAAACAAAAAAACACTGCATAAACTCTCCACCTCTCTATACAGTAGGCTACACACACACACACACACACACACACATCTAAACATACAAACATAGCCTACATATCTAAAACATCACAAAAAGCCTCTACAATGAGAGGTGAGGTACAACAGATAAATAAAAGAGCGACTTCAAGAGCAATGTAAAGGCACAAATTCAAGTCCAGATATTGTCCAGGCTATAGACAGATATTGTTGACCCTTACAATAACCCATCACCTTTCACTTAGGCAAGCCTACAGTACAACTAAGACTGCTCACAACATAAACAGGCAACACCTACAAATGGGAGCCTAGATTTTTTTTTTTTTTTTTTTTTTTTTTAACTTAAAAAGGGGAATACCACCCATTTTGAGAATTCACATATGTTCTTCCTGTGCCCCAGGACAGTTCAGTTAGTATTTGTGAACATGCACCACTCTCTCCTAAAGCAAGAAATCTGAGCGAGAACCCTCCAATCGGTGATGTCACTGGGATGTAAAATCTGAGGCTGCTCCACAGACTATGAATGGGGCTCTGACTTTGAGGCCATAAAATGTTTGTGTGAGCTCTTACACCCAAACGAGGTTTATATTCTAACATGGCTAGAAGATCTGAACCAGAATTAAAATCTAATTCAAGTGTAAGAGATCACACAAACATTTTATGGCCTTATAAAGTCAGAGCCCCATTCATTATCTGTGGAGCAACTGCAGATTTTACATCCCCATTTGGAGGGTTCAAAGAGAGTTCTCTCTCTCATTTCTAGGAGAAAATGAGTCAGTATTTGTGAACACGCACCAACTATCCTCGGGCACAGGAAGAGCATATGTAAATTCTTAAAATGGGTGGCATTCCCCTTTAAATGTACTGTCCATCTCACCCAGAGGCAAAATTGTCATTCTTGTCAAGTTGAGCAAATCAAGTGTCTGCAGGCTTAAGGCCTTTTAGGACGTTGATCACAACATCCCTCCAAGTGTGAATGAAGTTAACTTCAGTCCACTGTGCCGTGTACATAACGAAAAGGGATTGATTGACACTGGCATTGTTGTGCCTTGGAGAATTGCATCAAAATTGCCCTTTAATGTTTCACAAAAGCATAGGACACCTGTAAACCTACTCAATCGTTGGGTCACTTGCAAATCGGAAACAAAAATGCTTGATGATGTGCTAATGAAATTAATTGCGGATTCAGTGCACAGGACAATGTGAGGTGCACTACATGAGCCATGTAATATGGTTAGATAGTAGATAGTTTGAGATTATTGTGTTTATGGATAAGGCTGTTCAAAGACACAAAGTGCATCATCTCACAAACACACATAGATATCACCACTCTTAACATCGCATTAGCTACCTGTCTCTCGGAGGGCGGAACTTTTGAAAGCTGGATAAACGACGAGGACTCTTTGGGACCGACCCACAGCAAAGTTGTTGGGCCACCCGGGATATTCTACATCAAAAAGTAGTTTGTGACGCGTCGACCATTGTCGCACTTTCTAATCTTTCTGCTCCGGCCTGTTCAGTGCCAAGTGCGCCTGTTTAGATGTCTATATATTTCTTCTAAAAACGCAGGCATGTATCAAGTGAAGGATATACGTCACTTCCACTTCTTGCAGTGCGGGAAATTGCTTTGTGATTTGATTCTCATCTTTGTCCCGCCCTCCCGCCAAAATCACTAGAAAGAAGTATTTTTGTATGTTTGTTCGTTTTCTTTCCTTTTTTTTTTTACGTACGCCATTTTTCTCCTATCGATCACAGTCAGACACAACAGCTGATGTTTCATGTTTTACTTTTACCTCTTTGATTAGTGGGATTGCTCGCATACAATATTTGAAATAAATGTGCTATTTGCCTTTCCCTCCCAGCCTTTTTTACGTTATATCAAACAGAGAAATAAGTTCCTAGTTTCCGCCCGTGCGGAAAAAACAACATATAAAATCAATCAATAATGAATAATTTTTCAACACACTTTTGTTAGTAGTTTGACTTAATGTCATGTACAACACAATGCTTTTTTCTTTTCATTTTCTTTTATTATTGTTGTTGTTGTTGTTGTTGTTGTTGTTGTTATTATTATCGTCATTATTATTATTATTATTATTATTATTAGCTATCATATTTTACAACCAAATGCTTTGTTTATGAATCTGTTGTGAGATGGTGTGGGTGGAGACAGAAGTTGTCATCAAAAAGAGACTGGCTACACACCCTGGCGCTGTTCCTTCGGCTGCACCAGTGCTGTAGGTTATGCTAGCCTTAGAACTAGCTTAGCCAGCTAGCTAACGTTTAAACTAATTACAAGGTAAGTGGCAAACCTGGGCGCTCATTTGCAAACTAGGCAACTTTCGATAAAGTAAGGGTGACAGGGGGAAATGGAAGGCGGTACTTTATAAGAAAAAGTCATACAAGATACAAAAAATCACCATAAAAAGGTGTAACTTAAGTTAACATCTGTCAAGTCAACTTGTGCTCATAATGCTGGCCTCCCTGTAAACAACAATCTTTAAATTATAAGTTAACGTTAACGGTAGCTACTGTTTAGCGATTGTATTGAATCTAGCTAACGTTAACGCTAGTGATTTTTCTATTGTGTCCAAAACGACTTTCAGTGGTTGAAAGAATCTGACTTGCATATGCTGACTGTAGCTAGCTCGCATGGTAGCGATGACTTTTCGCCACGTCAGGCCCTAATCGTTCAGTGGTCAGGCCCCCTGCTATTGTTGAGCTATTTCTAATGTTAACTTGGTCTTCTATAATTCAACCATTTAGCTAACTTTTTCAGGCAAGTAGAGGCACTTTAGGTAGTGGTGTAATACCAAAAGTCCTGCCCTCTGTAGAATTTAAAGTCCTCCAAAGCTATACTTGAGTAAAATTACTATGGTAGGCTACTTTATATTAACAGTAGAAGTGGGCTACTTGTACCAGCATCATGTTGGTTTGAGGAATCATTCCATCTTTGATGCATTAAAGCATGCGTTAGTTTAGAATTTTGGACCTCTAGCTCTATTTCCTATTCATCAATGATGTTGTCGAAGAGTAGAGTCCTTTCTCAGCTCAATCCATGCTGTGCTTCATACCGGATACCCTGCTCCTCCTTAGTCTGAAGCACAGTATGGATTGTGCTAAGAAAGGACTCTACTGATCAACAACATCAGTGGTAAATAGGAAGTGAGGTTAGGGGTCCAAAATTCTGAACTTAAGCTTTAACCTTCTACAACAGTTGGTGGTCCAGATGTTTGCCCCTATGGTTTCCTCCAAAGGTATACTATAGGTTGAATAGAACTTGAGTCCACGTCATGTCAAGTGTGATTTCTAAATTGTCCTTGCTAGTAACTTTGGCGACCCAACCTTCAATGACTCATTTTTTAGCAGAGGAATCTTTGCCCAAATAACAAAGTTATGTGATGGCTGCTACAGTACCCAAGACAAACCCTGAAGTCTGTCAGACTAAAAAATGCAGTGGTTCAATGCCATCTTGTCCATGAATCCATCCATGAATGACTGCTTTATCTGTGTCTCCACAAGCAGACAGTTTGTATGTCATTCTTGCTACTTGCCAATAAACATGGTGCTGTTATACAGTTAGGCTCTTATTACAAGGCCTATTCATAGTATTCCATCGCTCTCTTCTTGGTAGGCAAACAACAGGTGATTGTAATCAAATAACATGTAGTCTAATTATCATTAAATGACAACCATGGCCAATGTGGCATTGCGCCATATCGGTTAGCATGATACATCCTAGGAATACTATGTAAGAGGAAATAGGGTGATTACTATTAGGATGTTAATACATTGGGTCAAAATTGGACTCGTTCTTTTCCCATTAGGCGTTTTACCTCAGCCATGGTGTTGACTCATCTGTGATTAAACAGTGAACAGGTCTGCCTTGTTTTTTCGGTCGTCATGTTCAGCACACCCAATGTAAGAGAGGAGAGAGAAGGGGACTTTGTTTTCTTTATACAGGGATATGTCTAACTCCAGGCTCACTCCCAGCTAATGACATTTAGTTTACTTTGTATGTACTGTCAGTGATATAGGCCACAGCTTTGTTTACTTTGAAATTATCTCTGTTGATAATATTGAACATTTAGGTAGTTATGGGACTGTTGCAGTTGTGTTTTCTATATCCCCAGAAATGAGTGAGACGGAGCAGCTGCAGGAGGAGGTTCCTGCATGCCTCAAAGATGAGCCACCAGCAGCAGGTAAGTTTGGTCTTTGTGGTTCAATGACAATAAATACTTTATTAGGACAGCAAAGTGTTGTTGATTTTAATAAAAAGAAACTTATTTTTTTACATTAACTCCTTTAAAGGTGATTGAGTATGTCATAATACATCAGTGGCTACATTTGAATGCACAGAGAATTCCGTTCTTGACTTGGCACAAGTAACCTGGTTTTGGTTCAGTGCAAGTAAACATTACAATAACCAGCGCAAGCTTGTACTCTGATTTTGAGAAACCCAGTTAAAGTGCCTGGCTTACGCCCATGTTAAACAGGTAACTGGCATGTAAACATGTTACTCCATTAACTATTGATTTTTTGCAGTTTGTGCAACACTCAAGCTCAGGGTCATAAACATGGGGTTTATTCGTGGAAACGTGGACTCTCAAGTGTAGGGTATTAAAGGTGCATGTAAACTGCTTAATCCAAAGAAGAACCAAATAGCAGGTTACTCCCTGCATATAAAGGTAGCCAGGTTACTCCCTGCATATAAAGGTAGCCAGGTTACTCCCTGCATATAAAGGTAGCCAGGTTACTCCCTGCATATAAAGGTAGCCAGTGTCCTCAGTCTTGGGATACTGTGTATAACTTCATGCCTTGTATCTCTTCAGGGGAGTATATGTGCCCTCTTCTTCCTTTTTTTAATTGCCAGTGACATATTGAATCTCTTTTGCTTGTGGTGTTTTACAGATGCTAACAAGGACCACCCACAGCCTCAGCCTGGCATGTTGGGAAGGATGGCAGGGGGCCTGTTCAATGCCACCAAAGGAGCTGTGGGAGCAACAGTGGGTGGTGTGGCCTGGATAGGAGGAAAGAGCCTGGATCTCACCAAGACTGCTGTCACCTCCGTAGCCGCTGTGCCTGCTATTGGAGTGGGGTTAGTCAAAGGAGGAGTCTGCGCCGTAGCTGGAGGAGTGACTGCAGTAGGTTCTGCTGTGGCCAGCAGAGTTCCTATTGGAGGAGGAGGAGGAGGAAAGAAGAAGGACAAGTCTGACTGAGACGCTGCATTCCTGGGCCCAGGTTGCTTCAGTCTGTTTTAGCCTACAGTGAGAAGGGGTCCAATCAGAAGAGGATGGAGAGAGGATTCAGTTGTGCACACTTTTTGGTGAGGGGATATACTAGGCCTTACTCTGAGCTGAGTCAAGTGACCACACTCTCTCACATTATATGGCCACGCTCCTGGAAGCAAGAACTAAGGAAGGCTTCCTGCTTATCTGTTTAAGGACCATGTGCTGCCACTCAGTTATAACCAGTGCCTGAAATTGTTATAAAATATAAATGGGTTTGCTAATGTTTCATTTTGAAAAGGCCAGGAGGTAATTTTTGGTGCCAAATAGCATATTTGTGACATGTTTGCCTTAATAACAAAGGAAAATTACACAAGAACATTTAATGATATGCACTTATTTCTATACAGTTTATTCGGATCAGGAAACCAGAGCTCCACTTGCAAGACAATCGGTGATCAATGGTGATCTGTGGCTGATAAAGACTGCTGTCGTGGTCTGTAGGGCTGAGGGTTTCAGTATGTATCCAGAGTGAAGACTGAAAATCCTTCCGCCAGAAACATTTGAGCACTACCTGCCTTGTAATATTTCAGGTGGTTATGGAAAGCTGCTGGCTTGTGCTCTCTGTTTCATTTGTGTACGAGTTCTGACTAGGTGCCTTTGAACCCCCCCCCCCACACCCTGCCCCATTACCATTGCAGGAGCCCCAGTGCTACCTGCACTTTTTGAAGAAATAGTATCTCAAGTAGGTATATTTTCCCCCTATATTTAAAATGTCAGGCAACTGTTTGTGATAATTGTATTATTCTGTGGAAAAACCTATACTCTCAAGTTTTTTTTAAGTTTTTTTTTTATAAATCTGTTTATTCACCATCACCAGTTTAATGGCAAAGGTGGTTTTGACACAAATATTATTTGTGAACTACTCAATAGGAGGAGAAAAAATAGGAGGCTTCATAGTACTTCTATTACATGACAAAGCATCAACCCTTTAAAAAAAAAAAAATCATGTGCTATGTGATTGATTTGCTGGAAATGTATGTTGTAAGGTAGGCGTTATTGGTACCCAGGTGGTTACTACAAAGGGTAGGAAATCGACACCAGTCACTAGCCAAATGCTGGTACATGTTCTTCTGTGTTTGGTAGGTTTGCCTACTCTACCAGACTCTTTGGCAGGTAAATAACCAGGCTCTCTTCTGTTCTAAAATTCAGTTTGGCTGGTCGAAGTGTCCGATTGAGTTTATGGAAATACCAGCCACTGTGGCCAGTGGGTTGAAAAGTGATATTTCCTACCCTGGTACTGCACCTCGATGAGTACATCACTTCAGAAAGAACGTTTGATATGTGCTGAGGTCATTCTTCCTGTTTAGAGACTTGATTTCAAAGGGACACGTTAAGGCGATTAGGTGCACAGGGATTTCTAATATTTGATGTAAACATGAACCAAAATAAAAGGGGTATTGTTTAATTGGTAGTCATTGGTGGAGTCATTTTCAAATAAACATTCAGTGTTTATTTCAGATGTTCATATTTACAAGAATGTATAATTGAGTAAATAATTTGGTTCTCCTCCAAAAATGATGACAGTAGCCTAATATTTCATTCAGTCTCAGAACACATCCATTTCCAATGTGACATGGTAATGGAGTTTAGATGTAAAAAATAAAAAAAACTGCACACTATGCTCCAAAATACACCTTTTAATTGATTAAAAAACTATGACAATGTTTCAACCCATCTGGGTCTTAATCAGGTCTCCATGTGAAACATTGGCTTCATTGTCAGTGATACAGGTTACTTGGTTCTGTGACCACCCCCACCTCCTGACTGACTAGAGGTACTGGTGTGCTCTCTAGTGGGCGGAGAACATGCAATGCCGATCATTGTTGCATGGACACTAAGGAATCCTTAAACATTGTGAGTAATATCACAATACGTAGAGGACAATACTAATTAAACATCTACATTTTAGAAGAATGGTAATATATATTTATAAAAAAAAAAAACGTATGTATGAGTTGCATAGAGAAAGTATACTTATGTTCTTACTGCTGTGCAAATTGAATACTTTTTCTATGGCACGTGAAAATATCAATACACAATAAGATGTACCCTGTAATGTTTTCATCCTATAGTGTATCATCTAGCATCACATCTAATATAGTTGACCTGTTTACCATTTATAGGAATGAACATTGCACTAGTGCCTTCAAAAACAGATTGCCCATCGTTCATGTTCCTATAATGGGCACATACTTATATGAACAAAGTGCTGTTTTCTAATCATACATTGGGGGAAAAGGAATCAAATGGGGTAGAACCCTCATGAGCAAATCCTTTTAAATATGAATAAACGTCAGTAGTTTTAAAATCAATTAAGGATGTATTTTGGAGCATAGTGTGCAGGTTCTTCGTCTTTTCTCTACAAGTTCCAAGTCAACCCAACACAAAGAATGATGTGCATATGGCTACAACAAAAAAAGGAGTTTAGATGTAAGCCATGCTTAGATTGCAGGGATTTTGGAAGGTATTGATAATAAGATGACATAATATAAACAGTAGCTTTTGATACCAGTTTCTCCAGATTACTTTAGGAATCCATTTATTCTTCCCACAACCCACCTTTGGGACCATTAGGACCCAGTTAAAAAAAAAAAATCTGCAATAGCTTATCTTTATAATAAATCACACCACTAATAACACAACCACTTCAGAGGTTTAAAGTACTTTACTCGATATTGCAAGTTAAATACCTGAGCCTCAGGCTCAGCATTCTTTACTGGGCAGAAGAAACCATCACCACACCCTTGCTGGAAGTCACAGGCCTTGGCTCTGTTGATGTCTTCGAGGTTTTGTCAGCAACATCCCGCTCTACAAACAGATACGCAAACAGTCAGATACAAATATGTGATCCACCTTCACACTCCCTCTTTTGTGTATTCTTCACAAGTCTGTTAATATCTGTAGAAAGATACCTATTGACTCTTGTTGCTGTGTGGTGTTGTTGACAGTGCAACCCCTCCCGCCTTTTTTTTGGTTGTAATATAGTTATTTTATTTGATCTCTTATCCTAATCTCACACATGAAAATTTAAACCACTCACTATTTCTGTAGCAAGATTGGTCACAGGAGACACCAGCCTTAGGGATGCACACATCAGTACTACAGTGAATGTATACCTGGGTAGAGAAAACAGTATAAGCATGGTAATACACTGTATTTGTGAAGCAGTAGCCTACTAGGACAGTATCAATATCTTCATTTGATAATTACCTGCTCCTTCAGAGGGGTCATAGATGTTGGATCCACGAAGGTGAACATGTGGAAGATGAAACGCTTGTAGTGAGTTGGGAAGTCGAGCCCAGAAGAAGAATCCACAGGGACCAAGGTGGATAAGTAACGGTCATCTCTGTAGGGACACCTGCATAAAGAGCAATTCAGTTATCCTTGTAGGGACATCTATATAAAGAGCAATTCAGTCATCCTTGTAGGGACACCTGTATAAAGAGCAATTCAATGTTAGGGTCATACTTTTTTCAAACTTGATTTTCGTTATTTTACATGAAAGGTCTGAGCATAGCCCTAATTTTGACTTAGCCCCCCACCATCGGTTTGCAGATATTCTTTCCTCAAATGACTGACTGAGCTTATGACAACTGACAATGGGCCTATTTGACAATTAAACATGAGTTTTAAAGTCCCTCTACAGTGACCCCTCCCAACAGTTTGAAAACTTTAAAACATGCCTTGCAAGAAATTTTTAGTTTACTAATTGTAATTGTTGCAATATACCAAGACAGATCCACATTCAACATTTCAATGCAATCTACTATTAACTGCTGATTGAAACTAAAAGTTGTATGAATAAAAAGGCAATTGAATATTGTTTTTATTACTATTTATTAATTATGCCCAGTGTGCAGTTATGTCAGTCAGTTGTTATAGACTTTGACCGAGATCCAACATGCTTTCAAATGTGAGATACCATGGAATGGTATGATAGTTACCCGTCAATCAGTAGGTCCCACTGGGGCAGGCTGTGTGGGTTAGGGGTAGTGGTTGTCCAGCAACGGCCAAGATTCAGAACAAGGTTGGGATCAGTCCTACCCTGGATGCGAACCTCCACATATACAGGGTCCCTTAGCACTTTGGTCACAGGGTAGTCTGTCTCCATGTAGTAAGAGTTATAGGCCACTTCCGCTGTTAGATGAGAATTTCTTGGTCTTAATGCATCCAGTAGGCTATTATGAAATGATTGATACCCACTGCAAGATAATCAGAACAACAAGGTCTTACCTTCAATACAGCCCTTAGTGCTGCAAGCTCCATTGCCCAATCTTAATTCTATGTGGACTGGTCCTGAGGCAAAAGATGGGGCAACAGGGTTCTGCATAAAACCACCAACAACCAGTGTTTCAACAGAGGTGCCAGTGTACCTACACTGGAAGAGCAAGCTGAAAGAAAGAAGTGTTTGGTATTATGTCCTCTGTTAAGGCACTTTATTTTGACATTAGAACAGACCAGAACAAGGACTACCTACTCATAGGTGCTGTCCCTGGTGATCTCTCCGAGGGGTCCAACTTCCACTTCACGTGAGGACAACATCCTGTTTTCATAGATTATAACGCCAGACTCGTCCTGCAAAAAGCAACATATCAGTGTGCCAACTAGGCAAGAATCATCATAGACACTTTTCAGATGTAATTTCTTTGTTTTAAAATATTGTCAAATTGAGATCCTACCATAACAGCAGTGCCACAGGCAGTAACAGGGAACTGGTAGATAGCGAAGCCCGAATTAGAGTCAACATGAGTACAGCCTTGACCTTCTGCCAGCAGTGTGATTGACTCCAGGTCAATGTTGGGCTGAGTAGCATCTCTGGCAACCACCACTATAAACTGAGCATCCTTGGTACACTGGACAGTCACTGGTGGCGAGGAAACAGGCATTCATAGAAATTAAAACGTACATATTGATCATTAAAATGCACCCTAATTATGAGGTGGGTAGGGGTTGTGGTAGAGGGAGGGAGGGAGTAAGAGAGAGAGAGAGAGAGAGAGTGAGAGAGTGTGTGTGCATGCACGCACGCACGTGTGTTGATGTGCATGTGTGTTTATGTGCCTCTGTGTGTGGCCGTGTTTTCCTATCCTCGTGGGGTCCAAATGTCCCCACAAGTGATGAAAACAATAATATTTTTTCCCCTTATTGGGACAATGGCCGGTCCCCACAAGATAAAGCAGTTATTTTAGTGTTATTAAGGTTAAAGTTAGGATTAGACATGTAGTAGTTATGGTTAAGGTTGAGGCAAAAGGTTAGGGAATGAATGTAAGTCTCGATGTCAACACAAAGCATGAACATATGGCTGTGTGTGTGTGTGTGTGTGTGTGTGTGTGTGTGTTGCAAGAGCACTTTTCTGGTGCTGTATTTGAGACCATCTACTGTATATTAGGCCTAAACTTGAAACTCAAATGAAAAAAGAGAAATATTGTTAAGTATGACACATACTGAAATAATATTGTCATTTGGGATTGCCACTTGTTTTTGTTTTGCCCTGCATGTTTCTTCAAAATTTTAAATATTGCCTAATGATGACGTATTTTAATATAATATGCAAGTAAAATAACATAAAAATAAAAAATTGCTATCTGATTAAGTTGCATCAATATTGTATCAAAAAATTGCTATCTGATCTGTTTTCTGATACATTATATTTCCTTTGTAAGGGTGCCAAGTCATTGATATCTTGGCGTCATTCATGGCTTTCTTAAGATTCACTTTGCCCAATCCCAGGTGGAACCAATGTATTTGTGGTCCTCTTTTGGAGGTGTAGGCACTAGGCAGAGTCAAAGAGCAAACTCTCCACTCTGGTATCATAGATGAGGGTTTAAATACAATTTGTATGGAGACTACCACTGGTACAATGCTCCTGTGTTTACAACAGTGGTATCCTCTGACTGAACAAATAAAAAATGAACAGAGATATTATGTCTGTTAGATTTAGTTTTTCCACCAAGAGCAGAGACTAAGAGCATTACCAATCACTCACCTGCCTTTCCATAATAGCACCGATTACCATCATGGCAGCAGCTTATAGCTGAACAACCATCAGTAGTGATATCAGGACCTCCACACGAGATCTTCAGATTTTCTGCTACTTCACAGGTTTGGACAGGTGGCTGGACTGGCTGCTTGGGGGGTCCAACAGTCTTCTGCGTTACCTGTACTGGAGGGACCCTTGGTTCCTGAGGCTGCTGCCGTCCCGCACCAAAGGTCTGAGCTTCAACCAAGCACCCTAGGAGGGCCAATGCCACCAAATAGGTGACACTCCTATGTTTCACCATGACCTAACAGCAGGAGTTGACTGGAGCTATCCACACGGCTCCCACTTATGCAAGTTGGTACTTTTATATGTGCTTAAACACCGCCTGCTGAAAACCCCGCCCCCGGGGTTAAATACTTCTTTCAATCAAGCCTTTCATCTCAATTGCTACTGAAGGGCCTCAGGGAAAGCATCATACATTTTCCTGTTGGATGATTTCACAAAGGTTTTGGCAACTTATCATAAGAAACGTTCCATGGGAGGGAGAAGGGGATGGGAACATTTGTCCTATCAGATGGATCAATTCAATGGGGTTTGGGGATGGGGTGACATGAAAACATTTGTTGACAAATCCAACATTTTGGGTCACAGCAACATTTGTTTAACCTTTACAGAGGTCTTTGTGACATTAAGGTTTTATTTGTCGTCAAATGTTTATTTTGCTGGTGCACAATGTTCAGGACATGTCTCCTTTTCCTTAGTTTGGATTTCTTTCTTGCACCTGTAAATAAAAATCCAGTTTTGTCGCTGATCAAGCAGGCATTCTAGTTTTAGCTGTTTATTATCTCGTAATATAAGACAGTCTCAACTGTAGTTCATGATATTTGTAATTTTTCACATTTGGTGTTGATTTGTAGGCTGTATACTAATTAAATATGTGCAAATTAAAGCCACACATCCTATTAGTTTGTGCATGGCTCTTGCCTTTATTCAAATACATTCACCATTCAGGCAATCCCCAATTTATCCCAAATTTGTGTGATATTATCCAAGATAGCCTGTCACCCCATTTCCAATCATGTGATTTTTTACCTTTGCCCTGGTTACCCTAATATGAAACATGTTGATTCCTCACTTAAACACAAGCAGGCCTGCACTTGTCATGTACCAACACTTGAGAAACAAATTAGGCCTTGACTACAAATTAGACCTCATCATTTTAGAATGCAGCCTTGGTACAAAAAAATAAATCTAATTTGAATTAAATATTCAGCTATAGATATATCGTATAAGACCAGAATGCAACGCAGCACCAGTCTTTCTTAAAATAATTCCGTGGACAACAGCAGTTGGAAATGGGCCTACGCTTCCCACAATTCCAAGGTCTATAATCCGTGAATCAGTGCGCTCGCTTGCAGTCACTTCGCTTCGCCGCACTGGAAGCTCGAAGATGAGCAGAAGCGCGTGATAACACTATATGGTGGGACCCGTTACCAGGCTGTGCTCAGAGAGTAAACGATATGTCTTTACCGACCACGCACACCGATATCATAAGCAGGAGGAGAAGGGCGACAACCGATAGCCAAGGTGATGAGACTTATATTATTGTGATAGAATGGCGACATATCCTATGGAAACTTTTTATGTAACACGCCGACCATATTCTTAGTGCTATAAATAAACGCACCCGCTTGCACCTTGCAGCAAGTAGGCTCCGCTTCATTTAATGAATATGCTGCTTTAGTAAGAGAAAACCCGCTCTATTTCACAACAATATGTATAGAGTAAATTTGTGACGTATCAAACGGTATCCCATCCCATTGGTCACGATATGTTTACTAATACTTACCTGCACGCAGAGTTCACAGGCTGTGTGACGTACAGGCGTAGAGGCGGCTCTGCATAGAAGTGTGACTCACCTGTACTGCTGCTGCTGTTGTTGTTGTTGTTGTTGTTGTTGTTGTTGTTGT
>OMKL01049232.1:0-12005 GCA_900302295.1 Parasudis fraserbrunneri
AAGCTCATATAAGGACAGAGAAGTTATCCCATAGAAATCTTAATCTTTTAGAAATAATATAACCAGTCTAATCTCCTTGCTTAATTACACCCGTACTATTGTGCTCCAGTCATATAATGTTATATTCCAGTGACGTGCCCATACCATTTCAGATCCTTTAATGTTTCTGATTGATTGACCTTGGCTGTAAACATCAATATAAAAACAGTCCCAAAAGCCCCAAACTCTCAGTCTGATTGTCCATAGTCCCTCCCCACAGGTGGTTGGCCAGTGAGTGCCTATAATCTGAAAAACCCAGAAGCTCGCTTATCGCTGGAAATTTGCGCAAGAGCTTCTAATATTCAAAAGCACAAAGATTTTGTGCATGGGAAGTTGGAGGTTTAAAGGGGAGGTCTCAGCCTCCATTTCCTGTAACATTGCAGTGAATGATCACATATAGGAATTCATTAGCTCAGTGTTGAAACACTACTCTGCCATTACTGGACTGGATGTCACCAAACTGGTGGGTGACATCACAAACGACACACAGATAATAATTTGGACAGAGTTGGTGCCATTTTTTTTTAACCCCGGAAAGCTTCTGGATGGTTCTTTTGGGTTTTCAAATGTCATGAAATTGAAACACCTCCTTTGCAGCTTGTATATAGCTTGCCATCTGACACTTCATGTTAATACAGGACTCATAAGTATGAGATCGGTGAGTGCCAGGATGCTGTCTGTGATGTCAGCGGGGCCCAGGAGGATGCTGGGAGTCTGGCAGCAAGGAGGACAGCCACCCCACTGCTTAGGACATAATTCATCCTCTCTGCTGGACCACCACCATACCTTTTATTATCAATATTGGCTTCCACCAAGGACACTAGTGGACACCACACATTCTCTCTCTCTTCCCCTCTCTCTCTCTCTTTTTCTCAGAAACGTACGCGCTCACATGCACCATGCGCACACACACACACACACACACGCCTGTGCTGTGAGCCAAAAAAGCCATTTTAGAGCAGTGCAGTGGGTGACAGCAGCAATCCAGCGCAGGTGAAGTGAAGAGAGCACATCGCTGCGGCAGGGACACAGGATGGGAACATCACCTGGAAGCAAATTAGCATCAGCCCGACACCGTGTCCACAGATTCAAACACCGGTCGTGTCATTAACGCACCCTGCTGCTAAAATTAGATTCAACTCGGAGCCATTTCTCAGCTCTGAGAAAAACTTCAGCCTGTACAGTATCTCACACGCCAGACAGTCAATGCTGTTGTTCACCATCATAGCTTGTTATCATTATACTCAATAATTCATGCTCCTCCGTCTATTTCCATCCCTGGGTGGATGATAAGAATGACAGTTACCAAGGTTATTTGCCTTGGTTTTTACTGATACTAGATGGCCCTCCTTGGCCCGCCGTTCATGAAGAGAACCTTGCATTCTTTCAGTAAAATATCATGCTGTGAACCAATCATTGGCCCCACCATAAACTGAATTGAAGCTATATGTTTAATATAATAGTTGAAGGAAAAATATCTATATTCATGTGTATTCATATATCCAATATGTTCCCATATTTTGTACAGTTGACACGCTAACTTACAGGTAGCTGGTGGGGGGGGGTTCTAGCTCACTTTGAGGTCATTTTGATTGAAGAGGGGAACCCACGGTGGTATCACACCAACTGATATCAAGAGTGATGTTGCTAAGCATATTTCTCCCCAAGTTTCCAAAACATTTTCTCCCAGGATTCCCAGGGAGGTGGGTCACTCTCAGTCACTCAGCCGTCAGCTCCAGGCGACAGCCTAGACAACAGCCATGAATTAAAGATGGCAGCATTGGTACGGCAACAGTGGACCCAGAAATAGGCCCGTCTCGACCTGTTCCCTGACCTCCACTGAATGATTTAGACTTTTGATTTTCTCCCCCTATGCTGGGGTGTGATTGGGTGTTTAAGTAGACAGCGGAGAGAGAGTTGAGGGCTTAAGCTTGTCTAAATCTCTTTAGAGGCACTCCAGTTTAAAAGTTTTCGCTCTTTAATTTGCGAGAGCTCAATTTCTTTTTGACACTTAACGACCGCCACCTGAATCCCAGATGAGGACTACCCAGGTTGACATTACAGCATAAGCGCAGAGCTACGGCAGTTATGTAATGTTGCTAGCCATGCTGCAACTGTAGAGTGTTACCAAAACACTCAAATATGTCCTTTCAGAGTCATTTCAGAGTAGGGTAGTCCATACTCTTTGAATCTAGTTCTAAATCTAGTGCTTACTGGAGATGTGCTTATAAGTTTTCAGGAAATAACTTATTCAGCAAGAAAAAAAAGAAAGAAAAAAAAAAGATTTGAATCGACAAAGACCAACCGACAGAGTAAACAAAAAAACTCAAGGACTTTTTTTGACTGTTGCACAGTTGCCCCCTTGGATTAGGCTAATTGCAGCTGAACTAAGCTGCAATTAGAAAAACACAAATAATCCATAGTCCATGAATCTTATTCATGGTCCCATTGACAAAACTTCGGTCAGAATCGAAAGGGAAATAGAATCTAATTTGAAAATAACCAACCCCTAATTGTTAATAGCAAAACTGAAGACAGTTTGCCGAGCGGAATTCTTCACCTTCCCAGACAGTCATGTTTTTTCCTTGTTACATTCAGAAGTGGTCAAGACAAGAGTGTTATTCAGTGGATGGAGCATGCCAATTACTGCTTTTAAATCAGGGCCAAGATTGCAGGCACGGATTTCTCCATCCAACTCGCAGTCTACAGAATCCTCATTACTGTCTTACCTTCCTCATTATAA
Source organism: Parasudis fraserbrunneri (assembly GCA_900302295.1). Classification (NCBI taxonomy): domain Eukaryota; kingdom Metazoa; phylum Chordata; class Actinopteri; order Aulopiformes; family Chlorophthalmidae; genus Parasudis; species Parasudis fraserbrunneri. Next base: position 2,783 of record OMKL01049232.1, read on the forward strand.
ACCCTGGCTCCACAACGCAGAGGTGACCTTGAAACTGACCCCTCTCCCGTCAACACCCTCTAATTTGCACTTACCAGGACACAGTCACCCAGAGGCAAGACGGAGAGGTCCAACTCTGAGAATGTTCTCAGGCTGTATTACAGCATGATTATACTTTTCTCACAGGTGGAGGTGAGAAAATCACAGAGCAGAAGCAGATACTTCTCACTTTTGCCAGGGAGTCATAGCTGGATAAGGAAGTGGGCACATATAAAAATCGCAGATTATGATTTCTTTTTTTTTTTTTTTATGTTGGGGTGTATCATGGTGGCTCACCATGCTCAGGCACATATTATGTAATTGCAATGTCATGGGTTCAAATCCAGCCCTTGACCTTAGTAGCAATTTCTAACCCAAAATATCTTTTGAATTTGCTTTAGATTGAAGCAGCCAGAGGGGTATGGGAGATGGATCTCTGCAAGCTGCCTACTGTATGTGACACATTTCTGACTTTCATCCTCTCAAGAGCCGATGTGACATTTCTCTTGGTAACGCACACCCAGGCACAGCCAGCCGCTTTGCTCCTACTCCCCCCGTCTCGATAACCATTCAATGCCAACACACTCCTCCAAGCATCTGTTGAGTTGCAAAGCAACGCTCACTTCGGCTGTTATCACACGAGTCGTGGCAGCATCCCAAGCCAGGAATACATACAGCCTATTTTATGCTGCTTTCTGTGGTTCAATACTGAGATGGATCACGCCTTAAAGGTTGCAAAACTTGGTTAACTATAAACTCAAAACCCCATTTTTTCCCTTTTCTGACTCATAGCAATCTGAAATATAGCCGGCAGGACCAGCAATTCCAGAAACATATTCTGAATAGAGTATTACCGGTAGTCTACAATTCATGTGAATCTGAATCCCTGAAAAGTACACTATGGCAGCTGCATCTCAGTTTACTGCAGCTGAGAGTAGGCTGATCATAATATGTTAGTTGTTAGCTAGAATCAATAGGCATACATTACATTCCAGCAGATGCCGGGCATAAAAAAGAAAAAAGGAAAAAAAAAGATGTTAGATCAATTACACGCAAATTGAATGGCGCAGCTGTCGAGATTATGAATTTAAGAAAACAGGCTTTGCAAATAACACACCAAATGCTCAGCAATTACCATTTTACCATCCAGCACCTGACGTACGTGCCTCCAATTTGCCGACGTGCATAAAGAGGGGAATTATTGAACAATAAATAAAAGCGTGTGGACTATACGGCCATTTAGTGGTTGGGTTTAACCAAAGAGCTCATCATAGACAGTAATTACATTCAAACTGTCTCCATAAGGTGGAATATGCACAGAGTAATATTCTTGACCCTAGACAGTGAAAGGGAATGACTCAGAGGTCTAGAAAGATAAGATTTAGAATAACAAGTTGCTGTGTGGGTTATAGTGACCCTTACTGCAAACTGCGAGAGACCCTCACACCGGGTTGTCATGGTTTTGTATTGTCCATTCGTTTTAATGTAAATAGTTTTCAATTTCAGTTTTCAGACTATGTTGATTTTGACTTTTTTATTTTAGGCATCTTTAAAAAATTGTGTTTCAGCTTATCTTTTAGCATTTGTCACTGTGCTTCTGAAGATTGTGCTGGTCGTATATGTTGTATGCACATATTAAAATATTGTGTTTTGGTGACCACAGTATCAGCATAGGGACTTCGCTACAGAGGGTGCAGGAGGTGCACCAGCACACGGCCCACGATGCTGGGGGCGGCCAAACAGAGTCCCTTACCAAGAGTAAATAGTGCCCATACTCATACTCATGCCCCATTATCATCATTCATTTAAGAGGACCTCATAAAAATTAGAGCACTCTGGGCACATTGCGACCTCGCTCTGCCTCTGTTTCAATGCAGTGAAGATTGACCTGGACCCGGTCACCACCCCAGAATACTCACTCCACTCTCATTACACGGCGCTGATCAAAAGAACTGAAACTGAGACTGAAACTCAAAGTGATTCATGTTTATTTATTTATTTAAAAATCTATTTCAGTTAGATTTTGGAGACAGAAATACTAATTTCCTTTTACATTCTTTTAGACACATTCTTTTTTTTAAATCTTCACCTATGTAGAATTAGTTAAATTAGTAAAACTAATTAGTTAAATTAGTAAAATCCTTTAAAATGCCCCTGGGGCGGGGGGCCTAACAATTCAGCAACTACCATGAAAACTGAAAACATTCAGTAGGTGCATTGGATGACACATAGGATCAAAACAGAAAGACCGAGACATAAGCAAGACATTTGGCCTACCCTCAGCACTGTCTCTGATCCTCCTGCCGACTGTGCGGACCCATCCACACATCACAACACATTTCAATCCACTCATATGATTTATAACCGCTCATATTTAATATCTCTACTCACTCCAGATATCTATGGGTTGACAGATGCCCGCGGCAAACAGATAGAGCTCAGCGGCCTATGAATCAAATCTAACTTGTCTGGGCATATTAGGAGATGGCTCCGATAGCTAGGCACAATGAAAAGACACGGTGAGTGAGCACAGCCCTGAAGGACGATGTCGAGAGGAGTCTATATCCAACCGCTCCCCCCCCGCATGTAGCGCAGATAAGCAGCCCTTTTGTCAAGTATTTCAATTCACAACCCTTGCTAATGTGTCTACAATTTATACTGGAGCTATGTTATGGAGTGGTGGAAGAAGTACACAGTTCTTTTACTTAAGTAAAAGTAGAAATACTCAGATAAAATAGTACTCTGGTAAAAAAAAGTAAAAGTCCTCCATCAAAATTCTACTTAAGTAAAAGTAGAGAAGTGCTTGATATTGGATGTACTTAAGTATCAAAAGTAAAAGCACGCATTCTATATGATGTTTATGTATTCCAGTGCTTGGGAGCATTCAATCCTCAATCCATTGAGCTCTGAAGGTTATGTTAAAGTGGTGATTATGTTCTTTTTAAGTTGGCAGGCTTCACATCACCTTCATCAACTTATATATATCAATTTCTATGCAAAATCTTTTTCTTAAAAGTAACTAGTAACTAAGGGGATCAGATAAATGTAAAAAAGCACAGTACTTGAGTAAAAATACTTGATTTCTTTCCACCACTGATGTTATGTGAGCCAGACAGTTGCCTGTATAATGTATGTCTCCATGTGTAGGTGAACTGAAGAGAAGAAAGCCTCGAAGCCTATGATACACATATACGCTACCCAAGGCTCAGTGATCAAACAGAATCAATATACTGTGATCAGGTTAGTCTGAGGGCTTCTCATTTCATTCTCAGTCTCTCCTCATCTGTCAAACCTTATCTACAGCAGCACACCCTAGTGATCTCCTCTGAATTACTCCCTGGAATTGAAAGTTTTACTAAAAGTATGAACGTGATAAAACATTCTCACAGCTCAGCTGTAGGCCTCTATATCAGTTCCTTTTCTTAGCAGTGAGTGGGAGTTAGTGTGATGTATTAATCTTAGCAATGTAGTCATGACAGTTTATATAAAAGTACATTGAAGACATAAAAAGGTTATTGTCGTGTGTGTGTGTGGGGGGACCAACAAGTTGACATTTCCTGTACTCTTACAGATGAGGGAGAAAAACATTTTTGAAAAGTAAAAAATTAGCAGCCTAACAGGCAATATATTCGTTAAGATTATTTTTTTGTTAACTTCAACATTAGATGCTATTCTGACAGTTACTATATAAAATAATGATTTGCCTCTTCACACTAAAAGCTCTTCAGAGACACATTAAGTAGCCTAACCGCATTTGTTTGAATGGTGAGCTTTTACTGTTCACCAAGCAGCCCAAGTAGCCCATGTGTTTTCATGTGCTTATTATTTGGATGAGGAATTTTTCATAACTGCAATAGAAGACGAGGCACCGTACAACCATAACAGAGCACACTAAATGTAGACCCACAGACAAAGGTGAGACTGACAGCCTAAGACCACTGACAACAGACCACAGACACAGGCTACAGTAGATCTATGAAAATATCAATGACGGCAACATTTTAGCAGATTGCAGGGTAAGGGCCGGTGTAATTGTATGCCACAAGATCACCTTCTGCAAATATTTCATTGGCAAATAGAGCCATGTATTCAGCTATCTGCTAGTGTATGCTTTAAATTGTGTTAAGCCTAACTGGTTAAGAGGGTATTGGACTAGCACAAGCTGCGAGAAGAGCTTCAATCAATGTACCTTATTGGAATACGTTCAACAAGTGTCTTGCACTCTAATGGGATGGAGCAAAATTCCATAATGTAGTGTTTTGTGTATGATGGGTGACTCATAGTATGTCAGTAATTTTCCTAGCATGGCATACAATGTGCTCCACTCTTAAATGTTTTTTAACACTCATAATTTCATATTCTGAGACACCTACAAACCAGGAAGTCTCCCATTTCCCTCATATCTTCCTATGCAGCTTTCTTGTCTTCTCATTTACAGTAAGAGCATACAGCACACATGCATGCAAATGCACGCACACAGGCACGCACACACACACACATACCTATTTTGCAATAACCTACCCCGAACCAAAGCAAGCTGCTTTCCAGTGACATGGCACAATGCACTGTGGGACTCATTAAAAACAATAACCAACTCCCAGCTACACTCTTGATAATGGAGACCACTTCCACTAAGAGAGAAAAACATTCTGAGAATTCAATGAGCGCAATTCACCCAGGGAGCAAGGACCCACAGAGTCATTCACCAGTATGAATACATTAGTCAACTTTAGAATACAGTATAAAAAATATATAATAAAAATAAATAATACACAACGGAATGCTAGGCTCTGTGCTCACAGCACTTTTGTTGCACAACCTTGTGCAAAGTCAAGTCTATAGCCTATATAGGCTAGTCATGAACATGTTTGTGTGTGTGTGTGTGTGTGTACACATTTGTCCAAATGCCTGTATTCATTCAAACTGTCTACATACTGCATGTATAGAATGCTCTGTGTGTAGTGGTGGTGATGGTGTGTGTGTGTGTGTGTGTGTATATGTGTGTGTGTATGTGTGTGTGTGTGAGAGAAAAGAAAAATGGCAACAGACATCCAGTGTACAGATTGTGATGTGATGGATGATGTGGTTCAGATGAGGGGCAGCATGTACGACCTACCCGATTCTTACATCCCATTTCCTACTTACCAATGATGCTGTGGATTGGTAGAGTCCTCTCAGCGCGATCCACGCTGTTCTTCATGCTAGACACCTGCAGCTCCAGCTGATTAGCCTCAAAACTAATGTAAAGTAGTGGGGCCATGCTTCGGTCTGTACAAGCCCTGAAACCTACTCAACAGTGCACCCAAAGGCTGTTTGTTTTAGCATAGGATTAGCTGCTTTTTACAGTGGCCCCATTGACTTTACATTAGTTTTGTGGCTAACTAAGGCACTAAGGAGGAGCAGGGTATCCAGTATGAAGCACAGCATGGATTGTGCAGAGAAAGGATTCTACCCTTCAGCAACATCATCAGTGAGTAGGAAATAGGGCTAAGGGTCCAAAATTCTCAACTTACCCTTTAATAAAGTTTACATTGTCATGTGACCTGATCAGTGATCCTAGGCTGGCATTCCTATTCTGTAAAGCTTGATAATAGGACTCTCTCTCTAACACACATGTACACACACACACACACACACACACACCTGAACCAGAAAGGTGTAGAAGATCACATCCACGCTTACCATTCTAACAAGTATCTGACACTCATGCCACAGCATCTGGTGGTTACACCCTCCTTCTTTTGTCTCTGTGCCACAGTTTTAAAAGAGAAGGAGGCATTTATTCACAATGGCCTCTATGATATGCAACAACTTGGCATTTACAGTATCTAGTGTTAGACAGGGCAAGTAGAACAAATCAAGGATAATGGCAGGCATTCCAGCCAAGAGCTAATGGATATAACCATTTCACAGATGCCCTTTCCAGAGAGCATATCATTGTATTATGCTTCTGCCCGTGAAAATCGTATAACTGCAAGCAGGCTATACTTTAGATTTATTATATATATAGTTTTTATTTAGGCTACTTGGATTTTAAGTTGCATGGTACCCTACTTTAGACGCTACCATAGTCCATGGAACCCACCCAAAACCACCCTGATGTATTATTTCAAAATCGCGTGTCAATCTGATTATGCGGTTTTTATTAATTCCTTAAGTTTATTTTTGTATTTACTTTGTTTTATTCTAATGCAAGGTTTTCATCCGACAGACGGGATAGGCCTAGGCCATTTTCTCTAAATGAAGCGCAGTTTCAATTCAATATCGCTATTAAAATATTTTCATTAAAGAAATGTGCAACACACATTTCACAACAAATCACCATTTTCCCCTTATCTTTTCGCTCACGACTATGATAAAGATTAACTATTAAAGGACAGTCATGACTTCTGAAAACTATGGACGACGTGACGAGTACCCAAACACAACTTTAACAACATAGGCAAGACTTCAGGACGATATTTTCCTAACTTTTGTAAACAGAGCAAAATGTTTGTAAATACTAGAGACAAGGGTATCCACCCTGCCAGCCAGTGGGTTTCAGCACCATGGACAGCGACAGCATCACAGACCGATGAAGCACCTGAACAGTGAGCAGGTATTTTCTAGCTGAATACACCAACAAACTTAAAATAAAAATAAAAAAAGATCATCACTTACCGAATTTTCTGTCAGCAATGGTAGTTGTATAACAGAGGCTAAGAGCCAACACAGGGAGGAGGATGGGACGCAATGAATCCATACCGCTGAAACCTACTAATCCATTGAAACACCTTTGCTAAAACAGGAGCATGTCTGATGTTCGATCAGATGTAGACTTATCGAAGCAGAGTCTACGAACGAAACGTATACCTACAGATTAGGTAGGAAACGCGAAGCAATTTTGTGCCTAATCTCGTTTCTCAGATCGCGACGGGTTTCAGCATCACAAACAGCAACCTTCAGAAAGCGCCCCTCCTGAGTTTCTGACGTCAAGCACACATGGCGAGGAGCCCGTGGTGTCCGGGCGTGCCGTGCAACGCATGCACATGCAACAGCGCCTCGCGCCTGGGATGAACGGCTGGTCTGGAGAGCTCCGACCACCTTATTTACCGGTGGACACGGCAGACAGGAATAAATGAGGTCATCATCAAGGATACAAGCCTCTTGTTTTATTTTCATTAGTACAAAAAAACAAAATTTTGATGCATGTATTCAATGGTATTCCCTTTACAGTGGGAATACAATCAAAACAGGAAAAATGCAATTATTGAGAGGGTAGCCAACATTTTTTGTTATAAAAGGATGATAAGCAAAGTTCATATTTCACATCCAACTGCCACTCAGAAGCTGTGGGATAAGGAAGGCTGCCCCTATGTCTCATAAAATGTCAACTGCCAAAAGTGAAAGTGCATAACAAAATCAAATCACGTAAAATTGCTTTACGGATTGGTGGCAAATCTAACCAACGGTAAACAAGGGAATGGTTCAACATCTTTCTAGATTTGTTTATATCATTTTAATGTATCATGCTCAATACAAAATATACATTATGTTGGTCTGCTGGTCCAAAATTGTTTTTAGAGATTCATAGGTTCAGAATCTCATTCAAGGTCTTCACGGCAGATTCATAAATAACCCTGGGGGAAAAAAGAGAAGATGTTTTAAAATAGTCATAGTCAACTGTTCATAATATGTATTTTACTTTTTAGGCTTCACCTTGAGCTTTATTTTGAAATAACATGTTGTATAGTAGTTCAGTCAGGACAACTCCCGTAATAAATTCAAATATTTTAATGAATATAAAATGAGCAATACAATTCTTTTGGTTTGGCACTGAATGGATCTGCTTTTAAGTACTTCCTGTGCAAACATGGAGCACACTACATCTCTCCTATGAAATGAGAGGCATACCAGTTTGTGCAAGTTTCTCCCATAGAGTACTGGTTTGCGCCTATTGGCGCTTTTCCACTACCTTGCCGTGCCGTGCCGTAATCCGTGCTCCAGCTTTGTTTTGCTTTCTCAACTGCCAACTGAGCTGTGCCGGGCCACAGTACCTGTGCCGATTTTAGCTCCTGCTCTGGGGTAGGTACCAATGGTACTATCCGTGCTGCTATGTATACTGCAGACCGTTGATTGGTCAATGGAACGTCATCCCATGTTCATGGTATCAGCTCTGTGTCAACACAACATGCCAATGCCCGAGTAACTCGTATTGTTGTGAAATACCTATGCATTAAAAAAAAAATTCCCAGTGAATCTCTTAGTCACATCAATATTGTGCTGTCAGAACAGTTTCATGTTTGTATGTTGAGTATTTAATGTTCGTTATTGGCCATTTTACCATCTCATCTTGTTATCAACCATAGTGACCTATGCACAAAGATGATTACTTTTTTCAGCAAATCTCTTAGTTAGAACAAGATTGTATAAGTTAAGCAGTGTTGAGTTTATAGGTGAAGTTACCAATGTTTGCTATTTGGTCAAACAAGACGAGGCAGAAATGCAGCCACATATTGCTTTCTCACTACCGCCACTGTCCGTCTCTGGTGAAGGAGCACTGTCACTTCCCTATATATATATAGTATATATATACCTTGTATATATATATATATATATATATATATCAATATTGTGCTGTCAGAACAGTCTTGTTTTCAAGTAAAGTATTTAATATTCGCTCTTGCACAGCTGGCCATCCAGGAAATGCTCATATGAAACGAATCTCTTAGTTAGTACAAGATTGTGTAAACTAAGTGCTGTGTTTATAGGTGAAGTATTTACAATGTTCACTATTTGGCGAAACAATATAATAATAATAATAATAATAAACTTTATTTGTATAGCACCTTTCATACAAGAATTGCAGCTCAAAGTGCTTCACAGCATAAAATTCAGTAAGAGACATACAATAGCAGTGCAAAGCAGTGCATAGCAGAGTTAAAAACAACAGCATGATACAAACAATCAATATCATATCAGAACCTAATGTTCCAATAGGCTTTTGAATTACAATAATCTTGTTACAGAAATCAATATAAAATAGTGAACTCATTATAAATTAGCGTAAAGTAAGGTTCAACAGCATGATATAAACAATCAATATCATATCAGAACCTAATGTTAGGCTTTTGAATTATAATTAATCAGAGATCTTTCAACTGTTATCCTCCCATGTTCCATTCTTTGGAAAACCACGTTTATATATATTTCCCCATCTCCTCGC
>OMKL01049232.1:12025-22246 GCA_900302295.1 Parasudis fraserbrunneri
AAGAATTGCAGCTCAAAGTGCTTCACAGCATAAAATGCAGTAAGAGACATACAAAAGCAGTGAATAGCAGAATTAAAAACAACAGCATGATACAAACAATCAATATCATATCAGAACCTAATGTTCCAATAGGCTTTTGAATTACAATAATCAGAGATCTTTCAACTGTTATCCTCCCATGTTCCATTCTTTGGAAAACCACGTTTATTCTCATATTTCCCCATCTCCTCGCCATATTTGTTGATCATAACTTTTAGAGGGCCCCTTTGGTCTAGCCCAAGACTTATATATATATATATATAAGTCTGTGCAAGAGCGAATATTAAATACTTTACATGAAAACATAAGACTGTTCTGACAGCACAATATTGATGTAACTAAGAGATTAGACTAAGAGAAAAGTAGTTTTTAATGCACAAGTACATCAACTACAATATGAGGTTCACTCTGGCATGTTCATGTAAACTGTACTGGTGCCAGAGAGCTGATTACCAGTCTCAGAGCAACAAACGTTACTCCTCCTCCTGGCTCCTCCTATCTTCACGGTTCTGTTGTGTAATGGGGATGCGCAACAGGCAGCACAGCACGGGTAGGATACAAATGCTAGCCGTCCTGTACCGTGCCGTGCCAGTCAATGGAAAAGCGCCATGTGTGTGGTTGGGTGGGGTGGGTTGCCACCCGCCCAATATAGTATGGAGTCATCCTGTAGTCGAGAAAACTGTTGTATCAATGTTGAACTGATAAAGAACACGATTTATTTCCAATCTTTATTATATGGTGATGAAAGTGAGAGTAACAGTTATGAATCAATTTGAGTTTCACTAGCAGAACACACTATAGAATACAAATTGACAGAATAAAAAGAGAGGAAACTGGTGACAGATAAGAAGCAAAAGATGGCCATAGCCCCAGGGCCTACAAAAGTCTTACTTGAGCTCTGTCTACTTACCTTTGGATGTCTTCCTTGTCTGCAGCCATGACAGCACTGTGTGTCTGAAGTTGCCTCTGGACAGACTCCGCTGTGCTCTTCAAATCTGCTTCAAGCTGCCCTGCTGGAAAAAAAACAAAAACATTACGCAGATGATAGTGTTGGGCAGTATAAAACAAGATAATATCACAAATAATCTCAAGGATTCTTTTTTATAAATCGACATACATCATGATATCTACTCGTGTGTGAAATCACATGATAATAATCAATTTGATGTTCATCGCAATGAACTGCATGTAGAATTTTCAATATATCATTGTCAGATTAGTTGTGATGCATTGGTATAAGTACTGTAAACAAATGAAACCGTTGCCGAGACAACTGGTAGCGTAATTCTCGCGCTAAGACTACATTTCCCATAAACCCCGTTGCTTCCTTTTGCAAAGGAGCTGTGCCCATTTGTTCCCGCCATTCGGCAGCACCCCAACATGGATTTGTTTTGAAGAAGCAAGGAGAGGGTTAACAGCCCCTTGCCAACAGTGCAAGTTCTGCTTGGAAAGGCTTCCTTTTGTGCTGTAATGCAGTTCAGCTGAACTCCTGTGGATCCGACCTGGCGGCACACAATATAAATACAATAAACCGGGAGAGGCTACCAACGGTCTCGTCAATTATCATCGCTCGCATTGGGTTTTTATGCTTATCCTGTCATGGTGTTGGACACTGAATCGACAATGATATAATGATGTCGAAATCCTGCACAGTGAGGCTTTAACTGTGATTCTATCAAATCACAAGACATTTTCAAATGATCTTCCCTCAAATATTTAAAATATGATTTTGTGAGAATTTTGACTTATAGGGCAACAATGACCATTTTTTTCAAAATGAATGTTATTTAGGGGATAGTACAACATGTTAGAAAAAAGCCTGCAATGTACTCGCATGCGCATTCACCAAAAACCTGCTTGAAAGCCTCTTGGGGAGAGCGTCATCACCGTAATCGTGCCAGACGGCACAATAGGGAAATGAATGGAGCACAGAAAAAGCTAAATTAAAACTCAAAATCCCTATTCATTCAGGTAACAGGCTGAGTATCATTTCCTGGAGGAAACGCTTGTAAGCTAGGACAGGTATAACTTACATTTCGGAGTCATCTGCACGATTATGGTGATGACGCTCTCCCCAAAAGGCTTTCAAACACCTTTGCAATGAATGTGCAGGCTTTTTTTATGACATGTTGTACTACCCCCTAAATTATATGAATTTTCAAAAAATGGCAGTTGTTCCTCTTTAGTATACGCTTGTTGGCAATAAGTGACACAAAACAGAATTGTCTTCCATGATATAAGTTCATAAAAATATGACAGCTGTTATAGTGAAAGACGACTGTATCATTGCCCAGCCCCAGTTGAAGACCTATTTCAACTCACTGTGCCTGATGACAGCCAAGATGTGCAGGACCGCGGCCAGCCCTCTCAGACAATCGATGGCCCCAGAGTCGAGAGAGGAGTTGATCTCTGTCAGAAAGGCCCTGAAGGAAACACAGAGGCTTTGATTTTAGAAAACACGACCAAGTCACACACAGTCAGCAGAACGGGGAGCCTTCATTCCTTTCTGCTTCCACTGAAAGCAAAACTTGGGGCTACTGCAGCTCTTGTAGTTTATGGGACGACATTGTTAAATCGTCAAAAGGGATACTCCACCCATTTTAAGATGTTTATATCACGTTCAAAACCCCTCCAGGCACCTTCCCTAACTGTTTCACAACATAGTTAACTATATAGATGGATTAAAAATAAAAATAAAAAATTATTTTCAGAGACATGCTTCATACCCCATTGATCTCCACTTGCATTTACTAACAAATGCCGACAGTCTTTACTTTCATTACCTCAAAAAAAAAGAAGATGAAGAAAAAAAAAAAAAAAAGAACTCCTGGTTTGTAAGAAATCAAATAGGCTTCTTAAAATGGCTAGAACATTCCTTTAAAAAGCTTGAGCATGGAAGCTGTGTTGATCGCCCTTGGCCAGAGAAGATAATAGATAAGTAGGCCGGGAGGATGGCCTACTGTTTCTAACGCACGGCTCAGTTATCACAAAATGGCAGATGAAGAAAAAACAGCAAAGTCTTTGAAAATCGATGGATCGCGACATCTCTATTTTAGGTCGGGGTGGAGCGTGAGGTCTCCACTGAGGTTAAGGTAAGGGTTATGTTTCATAAACACAAACAACTTTTTAGGTGAAAATTGTGACAGGTTCCGGCATCAAGTGACAACCATGAGACTCCCACCTCGACTGAGGGCGTGTTTGTTTGGCCCTGCTACGGCCCCTTCTGGCCCCATTCAGACAACAGGGGCACACGGTAGGAGAAAGATCTAATTACCTGGTGACAGGGGGCGATTTGAGGACAACACTAAGCAGGACGCTAGACAGAGGAGGTACATCCTGCACAGTCTCTGGGGTCATCACCTCTTCTGGATGGGCCATCTTAAAGGAGACCAATGTGTAACGTACATTATTAAGTTTAGGCGGAAAAACAAGACAAAATCGCATTACATCACACATTTAAAGCAGACCCGATATAGAAAATAAATCTGACTTGACGTATATACTTGTCAGCATACCCTTATGAAATACACAAGTCTGGAGCACCAACGGCTGCAGCCATCGTCAAATACATCCTATTCATTGCTGGAATGTGCACACTCAATAGTAAATATCAGACAATATATTTAATCCAGGTTGTGCTAAAATACCCTGTGTATAGCGACATTGTGATTTAAAATAAAATAAAAATAAATAGTAATAAAACAATCATATATATATGTATATATCACATATATACTCTTTGCAATTGTCTGCCTGCTCACACCTTCTGCAGCGCGTGCCGGCATTCCACGATGACCCCGGCAAAGAGAGTGGAGAAGACCCCAATGAGAGGGTTGGCGGGTACGTCTTCCCAGGTCTGCACCACTTGGAGGAAGTCTGTCATGCAGGGCATCGCCAACTGGCACAGCTAGGTGAAAAAGCATAGAGAGGGAGGAGAGGGTTAAAGAGAATATTCAAGATTCTTAGAAGAACTACTGAGCAACAACCAAGACCCCTCGTAGGATACTGAAAAAAGATTTCATGCTGGTGTTTTTTTCTCTCTAAAGAAATCCGCTTCTTGTCTCTGGTCTGTGTTTCACTCGCACCCAGAAATACTTGGTCCATACAAGGTGACTGATCATCACAGGTCATCACTGGGAAATTCAACAGGGGGACGACCTGGTGTAATAGTTACGCCTACATACTGGCACAGCTAGGTGAAAAAGCCTAGAGAGGGAGGAGAGGATTAAAGAGAATATTCAGGATTCTTAGAAGCCCACTGAGCAATAACCAAGACCCCTCATAGGATACCGAAAAAGATTTCATGTTGGCGTTTTCCCCCCCCGGAGGAATCCGCTTCTCGTCTCTGGTCCGTGCTTCACTCGCACCCAGAAATACTCGGTCCATACAAGGTGACTGATCATCACTCATCACTGGGAAATTCAACAGGGGACAACATGGTGCAATAGATACGCCTACATAGCAGGTGAATGCTTTCCCACAATATAAGAGAAAAGGTTTTAAACTACATGAAAAGGAAATGTAAGTTCTAAATTTAAGAGTAGACCAGAAAACAAAACAAAAAAACAAAACATTACAAGTTATATTGCAACCATAAGATCTGCTAAAATAATCGCTATATGATACTTTCTCCATATCATTTAGCCCTGATAATCAGACAATCCTTTCTATGATCTGACCAGTCTTTTGACCGTAAATATCAGTTCAACACCACCAGAAAGAGCGAGAACACACCTGTTGGCCCTCCTCGGGTTCCTTCCTGAGGCGGCGGGCCAGGAGCTCCACAATCTTCTGGAAGATGTTGGCCACTATCTCCAGAATGACAGCGGTCTGGCCCCCACAGTCGCCCTGCTCCTCCTGGCCCTGGACATCTCGAGGGACATGGTTCTCCACCACCTCCTTCAGATAGGAGAGCAGCAGGGGCACGCACAGGTAGCCCTTCTCTGAGAACACAACGCAAAAGAAACGTGCAGAAATTAACTTCAGAGTATTTTTGTTTTGTGCAGTGGGCGTATACACACACACACACACACACACACACACACACACGAGAGGTACATTTTGATCAGTTGACTCACTTGTGAAAAATAAGCAAAAGCACAACTGTTAAAATGTGGAAAACTGGATCTCGTGTGAAATAGTCTACTCATACGGTCGATAATGCCCTAAATGTCATACTTGTTCAATAACCTGGCCACGTTTTCATACTGTATTTATATCAATAATACTCTCCCCTAAATGTCAAACTTGTTCAATAACCTGGCCACATGTTTTGTTGTAAGCCAAGAGCCTCAGATACTCTAGTAGGGTCCGCGGGCCAACATTATTTTTGGCCCTCCAAAAGGTTGCAGTGTGATAAGATTTCAGATTTAGTACATTTTGGTGCAATTTATATTACAGGAGTGATTTTGAGATGACTTAATTATTAAAAAGGAACAAACACATTGACATGAGACCTAAGACGTTGTCATTTACTTACATTACATTTGTAAAATTACCCAATTCCAGGCAAATTCTTTGCCCCCCGCGGCCCTCAACCAATGCAATGTATCGGCCCCTGGCCCTCCACATCAGTTTGGACAGCCCTGCCTGAGACACTTACCCGACAGAAGGATGAGAGAACACAGGCGGAGGATTTGACCCTGGAACTCCTCGTCCCCCAAGCCCACCCGAATGACATCTCTGCACACCATCAGGAAGCTCTGGGAACACACATCAACACAACATTACAACAACACATTTGAACTAAAACATTGACTGGTCACCGTTTACTCGCTCTTAGTGCTGCTCTTTTTGGCTGCTAGCTATGCTGATGATACTAGAACTTAGGCATACCCAACTGCTGCAGTCGCCCTGGATAAGAGCATCTGCTAAATGAAAACTGGGGGGACACTTAAAAAGAAATTTAAAAAAATACAGGGATATGGATATTTAAGGCAGCTGCAGACCAGAGGAGAATTGGCCCTAATGTCAAGCCCTGCATTGCTTGCAAGATTCTAGGTTCAGAGAGTCGAGACCCGAGTGTAATCTTCAAGTGCACGGTACTCCGTTTTGGCAAAATGATCTAATTTGCGCGTTCTAACGAATGAAAGACAAACATTTTCGTTTTGCCACTTTGGACTTCTGTGAACAGACTCTGGCTGAGTGCGGGTCCCATCAGGTCTCATCTTTCATTGAATTCTTTTTTTTTTTACGCACTTTGAATGGAACACTGACTGTGCATTGTGCAAAGCTATCTAGAATCCTCCACCACTGGGGTTGCAGTGAACAGTAAACCTCCTTGAAGCAGGGGAGCACTGAGATAAATGGAGGGACTCTTTAATATCTGATCAAGGCAGCCATGAGGTGACAGGCGGGAGAGTAATGGCGCGAATAAGGAAATAAAGCCCACTTGAATATAGCCGTGGGAGTGAGAGGCAGGCCTTTACTCCGAGTAAAGAGTGGACCGCGGAGGAATAATCTATAAAACAGTCTAAATTTACTGAGCAGAACTCAAAAAAGGCATAGATCCAGGAGAGAATAATCAATCAAACTAATATGGAGGCTCATGAACACAAACCCATGGATGCTCCGCAGAACCTAATCTTCCGGATAATGCCATAAAAGAGCATTGTGTAAAGATACTGTAGTATGGATACTGTAGTATGGATGTATGGGGTATTACTGAGCATGACGCAACCTCCAAACTTTGCCAATTTATTTAAAAAGGGGATATGGGTTAAGTTTAGCTAAAAGCATCTTGGCACATGTCACATTGCCTCCATAATTGACTTAAAATTGAAGATGATTTAAGTGCAACAGTGCTCTTAGGAAACCCAGCTGTACTGATTGATTAATGTGCATTCTATGCACTCACTCACATCCATCTACCCACACAATAGGTGGCAGGAAGGCCTAGAGGTAGAGAGGCCGGCTAGTAACCCGAAAGGTTGCTGGTGCAATCCCCGATACAAACAGGAGGGTGTGTTCCAGTTGCAAGCGAGCGACTGGAGGGTGGCTGGTGTTACATCTACAGTGCCGACTATCTCTGCCATAGTGCCACTGAGGCACTGTCTGTGTATGTGTAATTGGGAGGGATATGAGGAAAAACTAATTTCACTTGTCTTGTGTAAACTGACAGTAAAGTAATTCCTCAATCATCCATCCATTCATCCATCAATTCTAGACCCGACAGTGGTTAAACCTTAGTACCTCCACTATCTGCCTGGCCAGTGCCGGGGGATTCTCTGCCCCGGCCCGGTCACCCTCGGCGGAGCTAGCCAGGAAGGGCAGGACCCTCTCTGCCACCCATGCGGCCATGTTCTCCAGAGACAGCAGGTAGTCGCGACCCTCTGAGGCCTGTCGAAGGAGGAGCAAAAAAGAAATAAAAAAGGTTTGGCCATGGAAGAACTTGATTTGTAGTTGGGATTAGGGCACGGTGATATGGGAAAAAATAAATATGATAATCAGAGGCATTTTCCCCCAGATAACAATATGTACTATCATATATGCTTAGGTATGGGAAACCACATGTTGGATATTTGAGGTTGTGATATGTAATACAGTATCAAACTGCAAATATAATTTTCGATTGACAACCTATAAAACAGTTGACGATACTTCAGAATTCATTTTGTGAGGTATATGACTTAACATTTGCCTTTATCATTAATTTTGGCATGAAAATTATGTATCACAATTCATGAAAAAATAATATATAAATATGGTAACACATATAGAAGGTATACAATAAATATCGATTGATTGCCCAGCCCTAGTTGGGATCATATAATCAGTGAAAAGCTGAATCAAATATTTCTAGTGTTTAAAAAAGGGACTCACATCGTGCTGTAGATGCACACTGAGACGGCAGTATAAGGTCACGGCTTTCAGGGCAGTCTCCGCGCTGGGAACACTGGTGTCTGCCTCCGTGGGCTTCAGATGGGTATACAGCACGGACTGTTGAAACAAACATCACTGTATCTCACTGTCCGCTACTGCAGACACACATGGTTCCAGTGGTATGACTATTTAAAGGTAGAATCTGTAATGCCGTCAAACAGCGACCTCTAGGCAAAAGAGCCCTGCTTGGTATTGCACTTTGTTTACATTTCTTGTTTTGGTCTGATGTGTAAATTGGAGTTTAGTCACTTATTATACTGTGTATTTCTCCAGACCTCTCTTGGCAGAGCCTGAGGTGTGGCCAGCAGTAGCAACCCCTCCCCTATGCCCACTTAACTCCAACCTACACATCAGACCAAAAAAAAAAAAATAATTAAACAAAGTGTAGTACCAAGCAGGGCTCTTTTGCTTACAGGTCGCTGTTTGACGCCATTAAAGATTCTGCCTTTAAAATACATCCATGCACATAGAGTACTTGCTACAAACAAGAGTAATTGAACCCTTTCACTGAAGAACCATATAACTTGGTTTTGGAATTCTTTGGACAACCCATGTATTTTGTAATTGTAAAGTGAATCCAAATCACTTGGGTGTGTGAATGTGATATGTCACAAGAAAGTATTCAACCTCTACTGTCTTTAACTATGAATGAACACAACATTCTAACTTACCATCTTTAGATAATAAGGTTTGACAACGTTAAAACTTAAAGCAGAGTTACACGGTTCGGTGGATGAAGAAGTTACTGTAGCTCCCTGCCCCCGATTAATAAATGATATCCAATATACCCTCCAGGTCCCCAATGCTTTGTGAAGCTGCTTCATCTGCCCGAGTTGCAGGACGCAATCTCGCATCGACGGGTGGGTTAACAGGTACTCCAGATAATCCAGGGCCAGGTCTGGTTTGGCCTCCACTGTCTCCTGGATACATACCTTACGGTTGGTCTTACCCTGCAGTAGATATGAGAATCAGAGTCAGTACGGTGAATGCATTATTTGGAAATTTGACTTGGTCCATAGGTGCCAACATAGCGCACAGCAAAGTCTCACACTTTACCCACAGACACACATGGTACAAGGACATACAGGTCCTCATGTAAATTGTAGGAAGGCCGTGCAAGACATGCTCCCTTAGACTGAAATCTTTTCGGCCACCGTCCTGGCCCTTAGTACTATATACAACAGTGGCTAAAACTTTGACTTCAATCTGTGCTATCGATCTTTGACAGTTTTGAAAAAAATAAAAAATGATTCTAATGGTGCAAGATCCCTGGCTCCACTAAGTTTGAGCCAAGTCGGGTAGGAAATGTACGAATTATCGCAGTTAACCTCACACACACATACAAGTGATTACACTACCCTTCTGGTGCTTCGTGCACGGGTGTAATAACCCTTAAGGTGTCGTGCAGTCTGCTGACTGACTCACCGGGGGCTTGGGTAGGGCCTCAGAGAGCCAGTCGGTGACCAGCTCCAGGACGTCGCCAGCCTTGCCCCAGCCACACAGACAGTCTATCAGCTGGCTGTACTGTGTCTGCCTGGCCCCAGGCTCCAATCTCTTCAGCCTGGACACAACACCACAACTGGAAATGGACAGGACACATCAGAGAGAGACCAGAGAGAGAGAGAGAGAGAAAGGGAAGTGACCAGAGAGAGAAAGAGAGAAGAGACAAATCAAAGAGATAGAAAGATCAGCGACAGAGAGACAGAGAGAGAAAGACCTGAGAAAGAGAGGAGATAGACCACAGAGAGCGACCAGAGAAAGAGACAGACGGACCAGGGAGAGATCAACTCTGACCTGTATGTAGGGACTGCAGCAGGGGGCAGTAGAGAGGCCAAACATATGAGAGGCCCAGTGCACCGCTCATCCTGAAAGACAAGGAAAGAGAGGAGAATCTTTGTGAAGGGAACAATACATGAAACAGATCAGAAGAATGAAACATGACCCCTGAGCTCTATTCACTTATCAAGGTTTATTAGTTTGGGGGTGGGGTGTCCTGTACCATGTTATCAACACAACATCTTGTGTTCCAATCCAGCACAGGACTTTTATTGCATGTCATCCCCTCTGTCTCTCTTCCCTGCATTTCCTGTCACTCTACATTATCCTCTCAAATAACATAGCATGCCATTTGATCTGTTTTTATCCAGTGCCTTACAGTACCATCAGTGCATATATATATATATATACATATATCCAGGGCCAGGTCTGGCCTCCACCGCCCACTGGGGCGACTCGTGCAAAAAAATAAATAAATAAAAAAATAAAAACATATATATATATATATTTTTTTTTTTTTTTTTG
>OMKL01049234.1:0-10665 GCA_900302295.1 Parasudis fraserbrunneri
CAACAGCATGATACAAACAATCAATATCATATCAGAACCTAATGTTCCAATAGGCTTTTGAATAACAATAATCTTGTTACAGAAATCAGTATAAAATAGTGAAGAATGAGACACTCTCCAGACCATATCCCTTCACCATGTCATCCACCACAGGTCCCTCCGGAGGGACTTCAACCCCCTACTCTGTCCCTTTCCCATCACCTATCACGATTTCCTATCGTGAGTCGTACACTACTTTGTACGATCTTGGGACCCTTCAGTGTCCTCCTCCGCATGCCCGGAGACACCGCCACTAGTGGTAATTCAGACACAGACGTCTCTGTGAATTTCTTATTCGTTTTTGGGTACAAAAGAAAGAAAGAAAACCCTGCAGCACCTAGCTACAAACCCTATTGGAGGCCCACAATGGAAGACATGGCTTATCAGACGTGGAGTGGAGATTTGTCAGACGTGGAGTGGAGATTTGTCATTCATTTTATTTTTTTATTTTTTTTTATTTTTTTTTTTATAATGCAATGCATTATAACAGGTAGTGAAAGGTTATGTAAAATAGGAGAAGTAACAGCACCATACATGCAACTTTTTCCCACTGGCTTCAATTCTAGCCTGTTTAGAACTGTACCCAGGTAAGATGGCACACACTCCTACGCAGAGAGTTGGACGATGGTTCACAGTCAAACACCTCTGCCCAAAGAGGAAGTAAACTAACCGGTGCTAATTATACTCATATTCATTTCCCTCAGGCCTCAACGTGTTAAATAAATAATATTCTGTTAATTTTTTAAAACTTGGTATCTCATGCACAGAGTCATGTATTGTGTCCAATGGCCAGTTAAGGTGGGGCATGAGGTCCAGTGATGTTAAGGTTAGGGTTAAGGTAGGGATGGGTTTATACATACGATGCTAGTAAAGTCCCATACCGGTGTAGAGGCAGCTCTGTGAGATAGAGAAGAAGATGACTGCCACATGGTTCCATCACAGAATAGCAATTCTTTACAACATGTCAACTCCAATGTTTTATCTCTATGATGGCAACATAGTGACCATTCTGATGATGAATGTTCTATAGTCACTGGTTGTGAAAAAACAAAAATGTCTCCAAAACGAAAGCCTTTAAAATCCGTATAAAGAATAAGATTGCAGGTTTCTTGCACTATGTCCAGTGAAAATCTCTCTCTCTCAAACATTGAACTTGAACAGTTCCTTGAGGTTGGAGAAGCAAGTAAAACCAATCTGACTGAGTGTGTAAATGTTTATTAGGCTGGTGTTTACAATATGTAGGCTAACTAAGGCTAATGAAGGTATATTTTCTTTTCAGCTGCATTTCAGAGCAAAGGTCACCAGACAAGGGAGGTTATTGCCTAGAAATGGCAATAGATGGTTCAAAAAGGTCAGCAATGACGCCAGAAATCCTTATCAGCTTGCCCTTTGCATTAGTGTGCTAACTTACGTATTGACTTGGTATCATTGATTTTATAAGCAAATAGCAGATGACAGTCCTCTGGTCAGAGTTTTTTCCCTTACACCATCACCACTTGAAACAAGCATTAGTCGCAGATTATAATAGCAAGTTTTATGATTTCCACATCTTACATTGCCAAGAGGCATGTAAAGTCCAGCTTCTAGTGTATTATAGACCAATGATTAGGCTGCACCTTTAGAAATAGAGGTAAAAAAACTGCCATCATCGATGTAATTAGCATTAGCAGTAGTCATTTCAATTGCTGTAGGAACAGAACACAGGGCTAAAATAGGCTACATAATTAAATTAATGTCTAATCATTCAGTTAATTAATGCCATATCTTATCACTAATCACATAGAAGAATCATAGTTAATATGAGCTAATGACAAATCCTGCTCTGTTATCAGCTAATCCGGCAATGTTTGGCATTAGTTATGACCTCTCTCGGGTCTGATTCAAAGCGGACTGAGAAGCAAAAGAGTTGGAGATAAGTTAAAAGAGCTTGCCTCTCAACTTTTCACCCATCACCCTTCTCTCTGCTCAACTCGCAGAACAAAAACTTTTGCCAAAGCCAATCTGAGGCTGATACCATTTTTAGTTCTGCTGTGCAGTCACAATAAGAGAGCACACAGTGACATGATTAGAATAGTTGGTAATTAAAAGAATGTCCTGTGAAGCTGGAGTGTTGATAATATAAGTCAATTATAAAATTGGTCACAAGTACTTTGGAAGTTCATGACCCACTTTTTCAAACTATTTCTACATCAGTCTCTGTTCCATGAGTTCTGATTAAACATTGGTGAAGAAACCACGTCATGTACCACAAAGTCAACATTTCTATACTACGCCAGTATACCAACAGGCAAAATACATCCCTAATAATTTGACATTGGTAGGGAGCAAGCAAGTGGGCTTTATGTTCAAAAATCCGTATTTCTTATTACATATCTGCATGATCAGCGATGCGTTGAAATAAAACAAATAAATAAATAAATAAATAACATTTCAATCTAGTGGCTGCTATGGATGTTGGATGAAATTAGTTCAATTTAATACACTTTCATAAATATTTCCATTGCTGTAATCCATTAAAGCATCTCTGTTTATACCAGTTTATGGACCTCCTCTGGGCATACTGCATCAGAGTTTATAACATGTCAATCCAGGCAACATGCCCTTATACCATGAGTTGTCTCAACTTATATTTTCAACTAGCCTTTTGCATTGGCTTTTTTGTTGTTGTTGCTGAATCAACTAATGGGAGAGTGAATATAAAATATCAAGTAGACATCACTCCCATTTATTTGATTCAATTCCTATTTTGCTGATTCAACTAAAAGAGCCAATGCAAAAAGGTTAGTTGACCTTTTTCTCTCATTGTAGTGGCTATCGTTTACTGCAGCATCAGCTGAAGACTTGATTGGTGGAGGCCCTGTCAAATTTAATGAGGTACAACAGATCAAACTTTCAGATTCAGCTTTCTAAGCTGCTTTTTTTTTGTTTAATAAACTGAAGTCAACTTGAAATTTTATAGTTACTCCATTCTATTTAGTTGATTCAACTCCTATTTAGCTGATTCAACTAAAAAAGCCAATGCAAAAAGGTTATTTGAGACAACATCATTTTTTTTACATAATGCAAAGTGAATGTGGGCAATTTTGCTGGAATCCATTCACTGCAAATAAGACAGGGACGAGTCTTCACAATTGGACCTAATACATTTATTTTTTAATTGGCCTTGACACTTTATTGTATTTCCTCCCCACTTTGCTGATGCCCTGGGGAGCCCTGGCCCTAGCTGGTGCCTCATAGGCGAAACTTGAGCTCAATCAAGACGATAGACTCCTCCAATAAAGACCTCCTGATTGTGCAGTGTCAGAGATTCTGCCCCCAAGTCCACTTTCAGAGTGGAAGATATAGCCTTAGAATGTTGAATCTGTCGTACAGACTCCCTCATTAAATTTGACAGGGCCACCTCTAATCGTGTCTTCAGTTGGTGCTGCAGTAACCGATAGCCACTACAAGGAGAGAGAGCTGAAAAGGTGGTAATTTCACAGTTACTGCGGTTAGTGCTTTTATATTTTGTTTCTGAGGCTGAGACTATTTTCTCAGAATAAGGGCTTCAGGTCAATGGTTTGGAACCAGACATGGTGCAGTTTGATATTGATATGCTGCAGGTAATAACATGCTATACCTCCAGATGATATTGATATACTAGTGATGATACCGGTATGTTAGCTCTAGAGGATATTGATATACTAATAGCTGTCCAGTTCCATATAGTGCTATAGCAAGAAAGATAATAATTTGACTTTTGTGGAACTAGCAGCTTGCTAATAACAACCATTTGGAATAGATAGGCCCTCTGGGGCTTCAATGGGCAAACCACTCCCTTCTCCAATGATCCTGCCAGGGTAGGGGTCACTGTGCTGGGCATGGCTTAGCAAACAGCCTTGGTGGTCAAGGGACTTGGTCCCAGGCCCGGATATGGTATGATGCCAAGAGTTGTCACCATGCTCCTGCTATCAGCCATCACATCTCCTGTAAACCTCAGTGCCTGCAGCCCAGCATGATACAAGACGACACAGCTCAATTACTTCCTCCCACCAGCTATGACAAATTCCATACAGAATCCAGCCAAGCATGCTGACTTGTCTGCTTCCACTTCACTTGAAAAACATCCCTTAAAACCAAGTTTGGGAAAGCTGAGAAATTGACTGAATATACTGCACTGTACAGGCAGCTTGTGCGTAGTGAGCTAGGAATTTAATAAAGATGACTCATCTTACTCTCATTAAATCCATTGCTTTCCAGTTCCATTCATTGCCCTCCAGGTAGCATACTGTACATGGCCTAAGTTCAGGAGCTAGCATGTCCAACTATTAGGCAACAGCACAGGTATGATAATCCCCAGTGGTTTTGGTTTTGGTTTTTTACCTTGATACAGGATTGTACCTACAGTATACTTAGCAGTATTTGGTGTTAAAAACACTCATGTTTTTGCTGCTTCCTCTTTCTGGATATCAAAATGAAACAAACTGTATCACTATGCACAGTGTTTCCCATCTATTACAACACCCATCATGTTGCCACTGTAACCATCTTCCCTTTTTACACACTCACGCACACACGTGTACACACACACACACACACACACACACACACACACACACATGCATACTTGTGCACACTCACACTCTGGCAGGCTCAGGAAGCCAGATGGTTGCTTTCTCTCAGGAACTAGGTAAGAAGTGAGGAGAGAGAAAAGAGAGGGAATGACTTATGTGTGATCGGTGATTCCAAGAGAAGTTTTGGCTCTCTAGCCATCTGAACTTTGACTTAACACCTATTGAAACATTCTTCTTAAGCAATACAGGAAGAAGGAAACTGAAAGAGAGAGATAGAGGGTGTGGGGTGGGGGGGGCATCAAATCAACAACTCTGCGTCAGGATGTGTTTCTCTGTAGCACTAGTTAGACTAGTTCATTTTTTTCCCCCGTTTTTTTATGTGTAATTGTTGTCCAGGGGAAGTTCATTCACCACCATCGCGGTTACCTAAAAGGGACCAAGAGAGACAAGCAGAGATGCAAACATGACATCGTGAAATGTAAAACAAATGAATTAATAAAGTGTGTAAAGTTATTTTTGTTCTAGCATTCGCCCGCGAGTCGGGCCGCAAGTCGGGCCGCAAGTCATTGCCTGAGTCTGTATTAATGATTGTGTAAACATAAGGTTTGATTGGAAAACATTAGAGTTATAAATGTAAAATCTTCTCTGACAGAATCAACTGTGTGTTCTGTATATCTCTGGCATTGTAATGAATCGCTAAGTCACCAAGGGTAGTGACCAAGGCCTAATGATTTTGTGGGGTAGAATATGGAAGTAACAGACTTGCCAGGCTAGCTGTCAGCAGAGGTTGTGATTTTCACCCTAAAACGAAACGAAAGACACTATGAAAAAAAGAGAGGAAAAAAACACCAAACCAACCAACCAAATCATTTTTATTCACTACGGTTTACCTTCTGAATGCTATAGCCATGATTCAGAGGTCACACATAATATGAAAATGACAAAAGTACAAATACAAATGATGCCATCCCAAGAAATCTTTGTATTTTGTTGCCCATATATAGTTCATAATAGCTTATTAGCAAATATTTTCTCAAAGTAGGTGGTGAATAGTTCATGTTGGAATGACACTCCTCTTTCCAGAGGGTTTCTTTCCCATCATTCACCACTTGGTGGCGTCTTGCAACAGGGGGCATTTGAGTCCAACACAGCAGGTTGTATTAACCAATCACCTCTACTGTTGTGATTCAAACTGTATCTCAGAGGTGCTGTGTGTGGGGAGGAGTGTGGGCAGATGTTGCCAGGTGTTTTACTCAGAAGGCTAGGCTGTTTCTGGGGAACTAGTGATAGCAACTCATTAATCCTTTCAGGTGTATGTTTTTTTTTTTTTTTTTCTTCTTGAAATGTTTTCCCATAATTCTATCTTAGAATTCCCAAACTCCAGAGGCCATTGTGACATCATCGTTAGAATGAGGGCTAAACCCGTTTCATGCTTCTTGGTGTCAGCGCTGTCCACGCGGCGATATTGCGCAATTGTGGCCTGGGAGACGGAGGGTCTGCGGAGGGTCTGAGCACTTCCAAGATATTTTAACAAGGCAGACAGAGGCCACACAGCACAAGGTGGAAGGCCATCGTGGAATCGTACGGGTTTGCTGCAGAGAGTACAGGCAAATGATTTCATGGAATAATTAAATCATATCTGTTTACATTACTCTTAAACTCCTGTCTTCAGGCAGAGATACCGGCACTAAGCAATAATAACAAGCCAACTTGACTGATGCTGTGAATTTATCAAAGTGGCAGTATCCATGATAAGGCTGCAATTATTGATGATACCGGTTCTCAATCCACTCCATGAAAAATATTATGATAGATCATGCACATCCCAAAATGCAAACAGAAAGTTGCAAGATGCAGGACAGAAGAGAGGGGAAAATGGAAAGAATAGTCGGCACAATTTGTTAGAATGCCCCCAAGAGTCCATAATCATTGTTTAATAAATTTCTCTGATGTGGCAATGTTTGAAAAAAGTGTGGTCGAAACATAGATTTATTAAACAATGATTATAGGAGCATTCTCACAAGTCGTGCCAACTCCATTGTTTTCCACTCATCCAGTCCGTGGAAATGTTTTTTCTTTTTTCTTTTCCCTATGTAGAGTGAAAATCTAATGCTTCCTTCATCAGAGATACACAGCATCCTCTGTTTTTTTCCTTTTTTGTACTAAATATGACAATGATATGAAGCTCTGATCATTATATTTTCTTATTGAAGTGGCACAATCAATATCTGCTAGACTGAACAAAGTACAAAGAAAAGACAGTAATGGCTCCCTCTGGCAGTGACATTGTAAAGCTGCATCATACAAACAAACAAATAGAAGAAGTTGTGCAAAATGTGACCTTCTGGTATTGATGTCATTCCCTCCTTCCAGCCTATCCCACAGTGCAACACAAGCCCACAATAACTGGAAGTCCTCCGCTGTCTTAGAGCAGATGTTGACATTTGAGATGGGCAACGATGGAAATGTATAGAAATGACAATTCTGATCACAGGTTTCACTCTCATCACTGTTATCTCCCAGCCTACAATGTACTGCTGAAACATATCTAACAACAACACAAAGCGTGGTCCCTGGGACAATGTCGCATTAAACTGGGGTCCACAATAGCCTACTGAAGTGCACACGTTTCCAGGGGCAGGGGCAAAAAAAAAAACTAAACCTAACAAAAGGGCACTTCCTTAAAAAATACTATGAGTTGTATTCATGTCTAGTCCAAAATATTATTTCTCAATCTGAAAAAGGCACACAGGGACCTAAGACAAAGAGGGCAGGGGTGGTTACCATCCCATGCCCCTCCCCCCACCTCACTCCACTCCACCGGCCTTGTCTTTATGCCACAGAATGTCGAGACAGCTTCAGTGGGATTAATTCTCTGTATGTTTTTTTTGGAATATCGTATGGTTGGCACTCAAGATACCTCCTATTTTCCAGTCACATGACCTGCTCCAGCTGCTGATTTCTCTCCGTCAGGGGGAGGCATGAGATCGAGGTGACTACTTGCTGTGAGCCCTGGCCCCGCATAACCTCTGCTAACGAGAGGAGGGCCTGCTGATCACACAGAACCAGCGAGCCAGCCAACCTCCACAGCCCTGCCAGAGAGACGATACCGTTTGTCAAAGAAGATACTGTAACCACAGTTACCAGTTAGTCGAAGGACTGGGATACTATTATTCATTTGACATAAGCCATCATGAGATTTTTATTATTATTATAAAATATAATTTATAGTAATATATAACAGTCAAAATCTTATTTGCCATGCCAATCTTTCTAATTGCCTGCCAGTCAAAACATCATTCATCACATACTGTCAGTGTTGACCTGGTGACGGTCTGCTCCTGCCACGAAGCTGCTCTGCGCCTGAAATGTAGCTAGCTAGCTTGCTAACTCACTAAAATGGACACGTTTTTGAAAAGGAAAAGACCTGATGAGCAGACCAATGGCCCAGCTGACAAAACCTCAGCTGCAAAAAATCTAAAGAACTCCTGGCCAAGTAAAACTCACAAACTCACAAAAAGTACTAGGCCGCCCTACGTAAGAATGGGTATGAGTGCCCCAAATGTGTTCTCTGCCTCGAGACCCTCTCAAATGAATACAGTATTTAAAACACCTTGGCCAGAAGCTAATGCTATTTGGGGTGCCTTGGCATGGAAAAGTCTGGGAACCCTTGCCCCAATGGACACCATTCCGCATATACTACGTTTAACCTATGAAAGGGCCTTTGGGGGGGCACAAATAATGATTAAGTACCGAGGGACTAAAGAGGAACTATATGGGTCAATATCGCTGTAGGGTGCCTTTTGATGTACTGTACATACATAATGAACAGCCACAAGCACCAACAATTACCCCAAGGTATAGTTCTGTATTAATTTCTTAACAAGCACAAAACCGCTCAGACCCATGGCACACCTACGTGTAGGCGTAGCCACTCAGTGGCATCAATGTGAAAGGAAATGTTTACACTTGCTAATTAATGCTACCAGGCCTACAAACTGGCAAGACAGAACTGATAAAATGTGAAAAGGTGGGAGGGCATCTTCCATTATATTTGTAGCTATGGGGAGGGCAAAGAATTGTATTATTTGACAGAGGGAAGAGCATTTGTATTTTCTTTTATGCATTGCATTTCCTCCCCCCACGTTATTTTCGCGATGTTGCTATTTGTATATTTTAGTAACACTTGAAATAGTGTTCCATTGCAGATGTCAATGAGGGGACGCTTGCTTTGACAGTTTCCATCCTTCTTTGCTAATGCGCTACTGTCATATTGATGACCGTGACTACATAATTCATAGTGGTCATCTATTGCCACAAGGTGGCACTAAGTAACTTTATTTAGGATAGATGCATGACAAGGAATCGTCCATGACCCTGTTCTGGATGGGTTTGAGGTTATAGGTAACTACGACAATTCTGCTACAGTTGTCTTGCATCTGTCATTATGCCACATCAGCATAGCTATGCAGCAATTGTTCATTTATTGCCCCTCTGAGTGCCAGAACATTCTGCGTACATCAAACTGTTTGTTAATTCAGAACGTCGCCCTCTTGCTACTCTGAATGTTTACAACAATAACGGTAGCACGCTAACTGGTTAAAGTTGCTAAGAAGCTGAAAACAAGTCATAGTTAGCCCGTTTCCATCAGCAAGAATAACAGAAAATGTGGATTCATATTGATTATCAAGCCACTTTCTTGGCAAGGATCGACATGGATAAATAACGTTACTCACATATGTGGGCAAGACAATGATTGGCAGGGAAGCATTCCCAGCGGTGAGTTTCAAGCATGGTTGATGGTTTGAAGTTATGCTGCAGTGCTGGATAGATGTGTGGTATTTAACGTTACAGAGATGCCGAGAAAGGCATCACTAGACGCAACTGCTAATATTTACTTAGTGAAACCGGTCGAGGTGAGGATTTTCGAAAATGCAAAGGAAGGCATTGGTAGAAGCACCAGCTGCACATGCATCCCACAAAACGTCCCCGCCAGATCGTCCATGAGTGAGTGAGTGACCACAATTTGCCAGGCATAGCCCACGGTGGCATGCCGTGGGAAAAAGCAGTGTCACTCTGTTGAGAGGCTCATGCTAGCTGTGTTGCCAGTTAGCTTTGCAATAGCTCCATGACCACAGTGAGCTCTGAAGATCCGAAACGAGGCTATTAGCCCCGATGTTGGAAACATCACCCTGCTTCATTGACTATGGTATAATATACCATGTTCCACATTTAGTAAAAGTGACACGAAAACGCTGTTAAAAACCAGCAGGTATCATGCTAACTAGTTGGGGTTAGCTAAAGCAGTCTGTAAAGCTGTGGGTCGCAAATCTGGGAGCAGCTAGTGGGGCTTTTAGACTCTTATTTACAGATCAGACAGAGTGCTTTTTAGCAGCTGCTTTTGTGTTGCAATCAAAAGCGGGGTATGGATGATGCTGTTCGAGGTGATTATTTTGGAAGATGCAGTGAAAGACATCACTATAAGCGTCTACATGAGTTGTGCATACGTCCTACAAAACGTCCCACAAAACATCTCACAAAACATCCGTTCAGTGACCACATTTTGCCACATACAGCACACAGCGACCTGGAATACTCAACTTCAGTAATGTCATGTGATTATTTTCAGTTCCTTTTGCATTATGTTACCTCTCAAATCCATGGAGAATGGTGTTAAACCGTTATTATCATCTATGAGCTTTATTTCCTTAAGTCTACATTTATGTTTGGGCCAATAATTTCACAATTGAAATGCTTTTTTCCCCATCAAACATATCCAACGCAAGTATTGCAACAAGTAATCACCTGCTGTTTTTTTTCTTCTTTTCTTTAAAAGTATCTACGATGAAATAACTGTGTTTTTACAGTTCCTGTAATATTATTCTGATTACCTTTTTTTTTTCTTTCCAATAATCAAATTACTGTAATACCATTACATGTAATGTTAATCTGTACCCTGTCTTCCACAATCCTGCTCTTAGCCCAATGATGTGTCTCTCAGGAGGGATCATGTACCTGGCTGAGTCAGAAGACAAGGCCAGCCATTGTTTGGCTTTACCTTGCATGGAGATCT
>OMKL01049235.1:0-10572 GCA_900302295.1 Parasudis fraserbrunneri
ATACTGGTGATTATTGGTGTTACTATGATCATTGACTGAAGTTCATAGTTCACCAACTTTTTATTTTTCCACCACATCACTGATTATGAGGCTTTATTATTAGAGGCTGAACGTAACACAGCTGTTTTTGCTGCGTTCTTTTTATTCGTTTATTTATTTTACTGCTTTTTATTAAGAAATGTTTTTTTGGGGGGTTTTTCTTCTTCTTTCGCCTCTGTTCCCTACAGCTCTTTGCACTGTTCCAAATCGCCCTGAAAGAGCCTCTTGACCTACATTGGCTGCACAAGGTACTTAACAAATTTCTCCATTCAATGCTTTTCTGTTACTCAATGACAAATATTTCTGTGTGATCTCTTGGGGATGCTCAAGAGGGTGGGTTTTGGACTGCTCACCAGATGTCACATTTTGGGTTTGCTCTGCCTAGATCCTCCTGTTTTTAGGTGTCCTATTCATCACCTTTGGGGTCACAGGGATAAGCCATCGGTGGAAACAAGAATGGCCAACTGTTCCTCTCTCACTGCAGGTATAGTGGGCAAAAGGATCCCTTGCCAAGGGCTGAACTGTGTGTAGAGAGTGCTGGTGAGAATGTTAGAGTATTAATGATATGTTTGACATGATGGTTGGCAGTAAGGTGTCTGTGTGTGTGTGTCAGTGTGTTTGATGGGTGTGTTGGTTTCTTGGCAGGCCACAGCTCCCTTCTTGCAGATGGGTGGTGTTGGAGCATTGACGCTGCTCTCCTGGCCCATGTTCCAGGGCTTCCACAGGGCCAAAAGAAGAGGTACATGTCAAGCATACATTAGGCAAAACAGATGGCAATAGTCACAAAATTATGACAAAGTATAAAGACATGAATGTTCCCATGACAAAAATATGAAAGTCCAATCAATGCCCTCCAACCTTTCAAATTGAGAAAAACTGGTTGATTTTCTCATTGTTGCCCACGCATTTTTGACGTGTGACAATTCATTTCCAATGGTCAGACTTAGTCTTAGGCTCATGAATAATTTTCGACACTTAAATACTAGTAAAAGTACAAATAAAAACATTTCAAAATTGGAGATGTGTGTTGTTGTTTTTTTTGTTTTTTTACACCAACAGTGTGTAGGCTACTCTCACACTAGCAAGATACCACACTATATGCAAAATATGTGACTTGAGTTCCATGTTACATTCTGAAAGAGCAATGATAAACCGAGACTAGAATCATCTCATTGTATGATGTGTCCTCCCTTTAGGCCCTAAACTCCTCATCATAGGGCTGTTTGCTGTGGTGTCCGTAGCTGTCTTCCTCTGTCCCCTCCTTATCCATTCCCCTTGTCTGATCGAAGTGGACGAGCTGCCGCCCAAGCCTGCTCTCATTGGCCACAGAGGGGCACCAATGGTGAGAGTCTTTTTCCTCTCTGAGGCTCGGCCGTTACATTACTTTAACATTTAGTCATTTAGCTCAGCCAGTGTTAACGGTCTCTGTTATGTTACACAGCTTCGTTACTGGTCCAATCTTGAAGACAGTAGTCTCTTTGGTAGTCTCATCGTAAATATGGGAATGTGTTTTATTTAGCCACAGAGATGTATTTCATTCTTTTGATTGGGTAGCCATCAGTGATGGAATGTAACTTGTGTTTTTTTGTGCGGTTTTTTTTTAAGTACTGTACACTTTTGAGGTACTTGTACTTTACAATTTTCGTTTTTTTCATTTTACTTAAGTAGAATTTTGAATGGAAGACTTTTACTTTGACCAAAATACTATTTTATCTGGGCATTCCTACTTTTACTCAAGTAAAGGAACTGTGTACTTCTTCCACCACTGGTAGCTATCCAAACTAACAACAATTAAAAAGAAAAAAGAAAAAAAGAAATGGAGCACTTTTGTTGACACAAACATACCTATCTTCCAAGCCTGACACGTCAGACCGAGGAAACATACAGGTACGCAAGCTAGCTCCACACTAACCCCAACACTAACCCTAACCCGTGGAGCTAGCTTGCATACATTCCATGGGGCTAATGTGTCAGGCTATTATCTTCCATGATCATTCAGTGAAAACACAAGTGCATTCCATACAAATTGATTATGATAAATGCAGTATCATGATGTTCTAAGACTTTAGATGAGTATTTGTTTATATTCTAGCATACCGCTGTTGGATGAAAATCTTGTTGTATCTTGTATCTTGGTGATTTTCATGTTTTTACTTTAACTGATAGTTCACATGGTTCTCAATGTTGTGACAAAATGTCACGACCCAAAGGACATTGAAAACCATTTGGAACCCAACGTAGAACTTCATAAATACGTGGGTGTGAATCTGAAAACGAGGTTATTTTTCCTCAATTCCTGAAAAGTTTACCCATTTTTGGAGATGCGACAGCAGCAATGCTTTTTCATTGCAGGCTCAGGTGTGAATCAACGTCCACTCATGTGAAGGTCCCATACACCGTGTGGCTCTCAACCTTATTAGTTGGCCTCACTCCTGTGTCACCACACTGAGCTCCAGTTTGAACTCTGTCTCATACATTTCAGGTTGTGTGTGGCGTCTTGCGTTGGGGTTGGGGTAAGCTAGTTTGTGTGTGTTTTGGCACATTACCGCGTCTCACCCGTCTGTCCTTGCTGTGCTCAGCTGGCCCCAGAGAACACCATGATGTCATTCAGCAGGAGTTTGGAGTGCAACGTGTCGGCCTTCGAGACAGATGTACAGCTCAGGTACCCAGGGTCAAGGAGGGGACATAATCAGCAGCCATAATATCAAATAATACTGATAATATATTAGCAATATAATACATTGTTATAATATACCGTGGAACTATATTGTATTATATGTAGTAATATAATATAGAATAATATATGAGTTGAGATTAGTTGTTGGCTTGATATTGACTTCTTTTATTGTTCTAATCTAGTTATGATGGTGTCCCCTTCCTAATGCATGACCATGGCAAAGGATTCTTGAGGAGAACAACAAATGTGTTGGAGAGGTTCCCTGGGCAAGACTTCAGCCACAGCACAAACCTGACCTGGGAGGAGTTACAGAGCCTCAATGCTGGTGAATGGTTCCTAAAGGTGATAAATACTCATGTTAATATGTTGTTTTCTCATTAAGTATTTACAGTGTATGTTTTCACCACACTGCTGTACTTAGAAATAATAATGGAAGAGGATTTGAGGGATTTGGGGTCTTTTTTGTTCGTGTTATTATTACAAATTGTTCGTATTATATTATGTGATCATAGTTTTGTTTTGTTTGTATGTTTTTTTTAATGACAAAATGACATCCACAATCTAAAAAAAGGTTGCCCTCAGTACTTATTCCTTTGTAACGTACATTTAGTTTTGGCTACTTATTCTTAGGTGACTTGATTTGAAATGATTTGTAGCTGCTCTTTTTATTGGCTCTTAGCTTTGTTTGTAATACAAGAATTTGAGCTCACTCTATTGTAGCATTTGTTGTACGTTGCTCTGGATGAGAGCATGTGATGAATGCCTGAAATGTACATGTAACCAAATCTAATGTTTTGTGATTCCTAGACGGATCCATTCTACACAGTGTCCCAGCTCTCACAGCAGGAGAAGGAGATGGCCAGAAACCAGAGTATTCCCTCCTTACTTCAGCTCCTGAACCTGGCAAAGGAGCACAACACCTCTGTAATTTTTGACTTGAAGAAAGACAACCACAGCGCAAAGAGTGAGAACAATGATACTGGAGACACAGTCAACACCATCTTAAGTTCTGGTATTCCCCCAAGCCTGGTGAGTGAGATATTGAAAGTAAAGGATAATTGCAGTTGTCAACCCATCGATTCCAACAACAATCTCATTAATTGGATCACTATTGAGTGAATTATGTTTTGTGGGCGCTCGAGTTGGCTGCAGCTCTTCCGGCTGCAATTCAATCCTCAAGGGCAACAGTGCAACAGACAAAGAGTGCTAAAGCACAAAATATGTTTTCAGAATAAAAAATAAATAAATAAAAAAGAGAGACATATTTGGCTACTTTTGAGGATATTTTTGATTACGGTTGCTCTGTTGGATTGAATTGCAGACAGGAGAGCCAGCAAGCCAACTCGAGTGCTCAAAAAAACACAACTCGCTCATTTGTGGTCCAATAGATGAGATTTTGATAGGAATTGATAGGTACAGGTATGCTGCCAGATAACAGAAAAATAGGGTCATGGTTAATCCCTTTTAAGGGAAATGGATTTAGATATCGTCTGATAAAACACGTGTCAAGGTGTTTTGTTTCCTTCTCCTAGGTTCTCTGGCTTCCTCCAGCAGAGAGAGATTATGTAATAGAGACAGCTCCAGGGTTCATACAAGTCTATGACAATGTGTTTGACATGGATGAAGATGGAGGAAACCACCTGAATCTGAAATACAGTACCTTGAGTGCCGCAGAAATCAGGTAAAAAAAAAAAAAAAAAAAGGAAAAACAAATAATAAACTGTAACAAAATAGACCCATATTATCAACTGTAGTTGTGCCCGAGGGACACACACAGTAGTGTATTAATTAAAAGTGTGTGCGTGACGTGCCGGGACACAGCGCTGGCGCTGAATATGGAGACACACGAGCAGCCTCAGGGGGTGTGAGACTCAAATAATGTTCTCACCCAGGTGCATTGTTTAACGGCTGAGTAAACCCACCTTAAAAAATAAAAATAAAAAATAAAAACCCTTCAAATGACATGGCCATTTGGTGTAAGGGACAGAAAAGATAATGGGGAAAGTGCCCTCTAAACAAACATGTGTCTTCAAAGTTAAGAGACATCATGATTGATCACGTCTGTCTTTATGAGTGGTGACGATGCCATGTGTGTCCAGGATTTCGTTAAGGCAACACCTAGTGTCATTAAATCCACACCTCATCATTTTTGCAGCTGTAATGACACGTACATGTTTATACAGTATATCTGTTGTGTGTGTGTTTGTGTTTGTGTGTGTGGGTGTGTATATGCCTGTGCGTGTCCAGGATTTCTTTAAGCCAACACCTATTGGCTTACACTATCATTAAAACCACACTTCCATCATTTTTGCAGCTGTAATGACACGTAAATGTTCATATATCTATTGTGTGTGTGTGTGTGTGTGTGTGTGTGTGTGTGTCTGTGCATGCGTGTGTGTTTGTGCGCGCGCATACGTACATGTCTGCTCATGCGAGTGCTTCTGTGCACGCCTGTAACGCCGCCTGCGTTTCGTGCTTCGCAGGGAACTTCGGAGCAGGAACGTGTCGGTCAACCTGTGGGTGGTGAACGAACAATGGCTGTTCTCCCTGCTGTGGTGCTCAGGGGCCAGCTCCGTCACCACCAACTCCTGCCAGCTCCTACGAGACACGACCCAGCCCGACTGGACTCTGGTGAGACACATTCAGAACCTAGAGTTGTATAACAAGAGGATGGGTCACTCAACATGGGCCCCCGAACTTTTGTCACAGGAGTCGTTCGGCGCCGGGAGACGACGCTAACTTCTTTGCGACGCGATTTTGTCTGCCGGCGGTAAGGGGGAAAGCGATTTTCTAACATTTCTGTGTCGACACTGACCCATCGTCTTCTTATAATTCTAGGTTTAGAACCGTGCGTAGGAGCAAACACA
Organism: Parasudis fraserbrunneri; assembly: GCA_900302295.1. Taxonomy (NCBI): domain Eukaryota; kingdom Metazoa; phylum Chordata; class Actinopteri; order Aulopiformes; family Chlorophthalmidae; genus Parasudis; species Parasudis fraserbrunneri. Next base: position 5,584 of record OMKL01049235.1, read on the forward strand.
ACACCGTAACGGCACTGAAGCACATCGGAGAAACGCACATTCGTTGCCTATGTAGTTGCAGAGTGTGATTTTAAATCGGTGACCCATCTCCTTGAATGTTGTAATTATCTCTGATAGACTGCAGCTCACTATGGCCTTTACCCAAACGTCCACTACTTTATCTATTCAAAGATATATTGTGACCTACAACCTGTGTGTCTTCAATATCAGTATGAGGGTCGGGGAAGCATCCTGTTTAATTGTATTGGAACAGATAAGTTCCCTTGAAAGACTGTATGTTAAAAAAAAGGTAAAATCTCACATTGTTGCGTGTGTTTCCAATGTGTTTTGGAACACATCACGTGTGACTAACACGATTCCACGTGTGCTTACACAGTTTAACACGCAATTTCCATGACGGTATCACATGTGAAGCTTAGCTGTCGCGTGTTACCTCACAAGTCATAAGTGGTAATGTGTGAAACCAAAGTTTCACATGTGATACCCTGAAATGTACACATGTAAAATCACGTAAACACACGGAATCATGTCAATCACATGTGAAGTGTTCCAAAAACGCATGCGAGGGGAAAACAAACGTGATTTCTCACATGTGTACGGGAAAACTCATCTGCTCCAATAAAGGTTAAGTCGGATGCTTCACTGACCTTCAAACATACAGATACTGAAGACACCGATGTTATGATGTTGATTTGTAAAGGACATTTTTTCTGAACGCGTGTCAAGCTTGGATTTGTCTGTGGGTGTCTGTGTGTTTCAGGGGCCTGGTAGATACAGACTGATATGGATTACAGTGGACCTGGTGTCGTTGCTAATAATGTTCGGGCTGTTCATCTTACAGGGGTGAGTATGGCAGAGCTTTGTCAAACACCACTGAGTGACTGTTTTATGATACAATCTAACGTACAGTATAAGCAGCGGGTAATTTTTCCACTTTTACTGTCACCCTAAAGGAAAAGGTGCCGTTTCAGTCACCGTAAAGGTATGGGGTTTGTGATAATATATGAGGAAATAATCACAATGATAATCACACTAAAATCGAATGACAGTGTAACTTTAATCGGTTTGAGGCTTTCAGGATGACGTCTCACTCATCATTCTGCACTTTGTGAGGAGGTGTTGAAATAAAACTATGAATCCGAAGGCTTTCCCCTCTTCTTTGGTTTTTATTAGTTTCTATATAATCATAAGCACATCACAATGATATTTACAATTATGCTTTGGTCTTAATAAGCATACGCTTTAAAGAGGTGCCTCTGCATTTGAAGATGGACAACAACATTTGGAAAACACAATGTTACAAATATGTTGAACATTGACCATTCAATTTAGTTGGGAAAGTCCTACAACTATTAGTCGACTAAGAATTTCTTTAGACAGGCAGTTAGGCCTAATATTAACAAATAACACCAATTCCCTGTACTGTGTTGAGAGCTCACTCTTTTGGTTCTATATTGAAATCTGACTCATGATTTGTTTAATATTGACATTAGCTACATTTTGACAAGTGGCATTAATCCTCATAACCAAATCACAAGACCAGGTAGCAGGCCTTGGAATGTATGGTCTATGACCAGTCATATTCATAGTTTGCATGATTTTCAACAGGGAAAGACGAGCAAAGAAACAGATTTTCTGCACGGAACCAGAGAGAACTATCCCCCTTCATTCCAACCGTCTAGTTCACCCCCCGGATCCAGTAGCAGATGGTTCAACCCAGAAACTAACAAACACCCCTCCGTGAACCACTGGAATGGTTTAGCCATGGATCAGGAAGCGACATCAATTGCTGTGCGTCTTATATAGTTCTATGATCACGCCCCACTGCATATGAAAACTATGTAAATTACAGTGTGTGCTTTTTACAGAGTTTATACAAGATTAGAGATCCACATGATGCCACTGGATGGTCATTTCACTGTGTTTCTTTGTTTTATTTCAAGTCTACATTGAGCCGTTTTATCTGTTTTTATTTTTTATCAGGTCATTTATTCCTGTTACTTCTTATTGAACATATGTGGTTCTTTGTGACTTTGTATATAAGAGCAACATATACATACATGCATAAATATGTATATATGTATTTCCCCTTAGCACTTTACTCTTTGTCATACTGTTGGTTGACACAAAATCTTTCACTTTTTTTTTTATATTGTTTTTTGTTTTTTTGTTTTTTATCTAACATGAGCTTAGTCAGTGTGCGAAATACCAGCTGGCAATGAAGAGGTCCCCCTTACCTACACATAGCTAGTGATTGTGTTGCGCTGAAGTCTTCCACAGATTCAGTATGCAATAGCCTACACGATTTCATGAATGCAAGGCAATGAATGGACTAGACTACACACTTTGCACACACATCACCAAGGCTAACAGCATCTTACACGATAAGGTCACTCAAGCAACAACACCACCACGCAAAACTGCCATGCAACAGAATCCACACCATACGTGACTGGGTATTCAGTGGCAAAATAAGGGAAACACAATGACAACTATCTTTCTCTGTATGAATACATGCTTTACAAATTGAATTATGGACATGAGCTTTTAAATAAAAATGTATGTGACAAAACTAATTTTGAAAAACATTTTCCGGAGACCCCCCAAAACCTGGCTTTTCAGGGGGCTCAAGTGTCAATCAAGGTTTCTGAGACCGCCCAACACACAATATTTCGCACCCTGATTATTAGTGATTTAGCACTGTAATGTCTTATGCGTGTGGGTGTGTGTGCGTGCGCGCGCCCTTGCCAGTGTGATTGTTTGTTTCTTGAATAAATATGTCTTTGACACTTCTGTGACACTTTTACCGCCTCCTTTATGCGCAAATACCATATAAACACAAATATGTCACAAATTATATACAAACAATTATTGGTTTGCTGAGAGCACTACCATATAGTCTGTCACCACTAGATGGCAGACATAGCCATGTTTTTTTGGCTGGATGAGGCTAAGCAACCATAGGCTGATTTAAGATAAAATGAAATGACCAAAAATGGGCTACTCTGTGTGAAATTATTAATAGATAGGCCTAAATAAACAAATAATGATAAAATGCCAAAGGACGTTTAAAATCGTGCATTTTTAAGTACCTACTCAACTCTATAGGAAATCTCTTTCATGGCAAATATTGTCATTATTCCCAAGGGTGGGTCAAAGACCTATTTTCCACCAAGGCGAGGCAACAAGTGCGAGGGGCGGTGACGCATGAAACACTTGCACTTTCTTTTGACCAAACTTCTGGGAACTTTTCATGAAATTGGCCCGTGCCACATCTTGCCCGTGTAGATGTGGATCATATGGACCGCTACAAACTAACTGTTCAGCGACTCTGGGAGTGTCCAAACTTGCTGGTCAAGATAAAACTACGGAATTTAGAAACATTTTTAAGCCAGGGCGACAGTTGTTTTCGTAGAAAGTTCCTCGTCTAAAGCTGTAAAATTCTTAATTTGAAGTGCCAAACAATAGCTTACGTTTCGAGTCGCCAACACTAGCTATGGTTCATAAATATGGTAAGTACATCATCTTCCTCACGTGTTCATCTGTCAACAAAGTGTTGTTGCTGGCACGCTGCTGTTGCTATCGCAGTTTTTCATCATGTCTACCAAGACTGTGTTAATTTGTCATCGGTAAATCCAATAATTATTTGAAAAACAAGCGAGAGGTCTTTTATTCCACCTATACCTTTTATTCCACCTCAGTTTTTACATGGGTGGCTGGTGTAAGAAATGTACAACTCCCACGGGAAAACAGGAAGTATCTTTCCATTTCATACTGCAGTCACTCATCGGACTGTACAAAAAGTGCTAAAGTTCATTTGGCTGTGAAGTCAACACAGTTCTGGAGGAGATACTTAATCACCCTGCTGTGTTAATTACATCGCAACAACCCACCTGGCTCAGCAAATAGCTGGACGCTCGTGCGCAGATCATGTCATCATCTCAGAAATCTCAAGGGGAATGCCCCTCATCTCAACCTGAAGTATTCAGGAAACTTTGTGACTGTGCATAGCTACACCTGTCTGATCCAGATTTTGTCCAGTCAGAGGATGTATTATAATAATTAGCTTAATTTGACTTAATTTAAGCTATTTTGTCCCTTAGGAGATGTTTGTTAGTTTGTTGAGTGACCTATAAAGTTTATTACCAACTAGCCTACATCCAGCCTTGAGGAAACTAAAACGGTAATTGACCAAACTACTAGCTACTTCACAATGAAAAGAAGTTAAAATAAATAAATTTTCACCTCTCAAAAGAAAAAAAAAGTAGCTTGTCTAACTCAAACGTGTTTGAAAAAGTTGTTCAACTACATCCAAACTATATTGCAGAAAATTAGCTCAATCTGAGTCTGGAATCTCATAGTGATACAGAGGTGCAACTGAACTGACACAGAGTCAAGTGTGGGTGTGTTTGATTTAGTGACTAGGGCAGGCAAAACCTCACATTGGCATGCATGCCCAATGGTGTGTTTTAATGAGAGGACAAGGAGTGATTTTTGAGGTGGAATTAAGAAAATGTTAAATTTCTAGGAAATATGTAGTTTGTAATTAACTACCTAAACTACATGTCCCAAAGTAGTTAACTACTGAAGAAGCTACTACCACCCAACTTTTGCAAAATTTAGTTAAACTAGTAATTGAACTACATGTAATTCACTACTCCGTAACACTGCCTAGTTCACTATTGATGTTGGTCTGCCAAAATGAATAGACTGGTGGTGTTATTCTGAGACATGTCCTTGTATTGTGAGACAGACACAGAGCGAGCAGTGGGGCTGCTGAGGCAGTACCAGGCCAACCTGACCAGTCCAGAGGAGCAGGCCTTGAAGACCAGTGTGGGGAAAGTGTCTGACATCTTTGGCAGCCAGCTGTTTCATGCCCTCCTTGGTAAGAGACACTGCAAACTGCCTGTTTAGAGTCTATTTAAAGACAGCGCCAGAATAGCTGTCATGTATTACATCACCACGTTTCTCACAGCAAATACAGTCCAT
>OMKL01049240.1:0-10319 GCA_900302295.1 Parasudis fraserbrunneri
TTTAAGTGTTTACCTCACTCTACAAATCGGTGAGTTGATTATTATAAACCACAATAAGGATAATGCATATGAGCATTTTGAAGTAATCAACCAATGAGTGCAAAGCAACCAGCTGTATTCTAGTAAAAAAAAAAAGAGGCATTTGCATATTCTAGCTCTGCCAAATGAGAGGGTCTCTCTAGTCTAAATGAAGGTGCTGTGTCAATCCGCTGTCCAACTATACAACATTTGAAAGTCATCAGACCTGAGTATTAATGAGCCTCATCAATAATGAGCTATTTTCTCCTAAATTAAGGCAATGATTAAAAAAAAGAAAAGAAGGAAAAATAAAGGAAATGTTCATGCATGAAGACAAGTATTTAAATGGCTGCATCTAGGCGTGCTAGCGAACAAGAAAGATTTCAGCCCCATTTAAAAATGGACATTGTGGGTTTCTATTGAAAGCCCCCAGACAGAGTGTGTCCATTTTGATTTATGGAGAGGAAATAGTTGTGCTCTCCTTGCGGGTGGGCCAGTAAAAGCCGTGTCCCCCTCACACTGGCCCGGCCGCCTTGTGTACACTTCAGCTCAGGCCCAAATCAGAGGAGGTCATCATCCCCAATAGTCAGGCGCAAGTCTTAAATTACAGCCAGCTCACTGTAGAGAAATATCCCCAGATGTGGCTTCAGTTTGAGGAGTCAACCAGAAGGAAGGAACTTGAAAACTTGAAAAAGATCACTCTGAGCTCTCAGTTGGGGTATTTTTTTTTGTCCGTGTCCTTTTATTGGACTGTATGGGTCCTCTTGGCCATTGAAAGAATGAAAAGGGGGGATTTGGGGTAAAGCTGGCATTGATTAAAGCTGGAAGAAACTGTGAAATCTATTCAAAGTGCCCAAATCAACTTAAAACAGGTTGCTTCAGCTGATTGGTTGTTTCAGGTTGCTTCAATTGATCGGCAAGACAATGAGCACTGAGCATTCAGTTATGATAGATAATAATAATAATAGAGTGTGTGTGTGTGTGTTGGTTATGACACATAGTATGTAATGATAATAAAAACAGATGTAGTGTCATAGTTAAGAACATTAATTTGCTGCATCCATGGTTCTGACAGGCCCTTCTACGGACTATGAAAAAGCAGTATGTGTCCCATGAGCTCCCATAATCGATGGTGGTTATAACCTCCCTGCGGGACCTCCAGGCAGAGAATCTATCAGGAGCAGGTGTGCACACATAAAAACCATTACCAATTCACAGCATATGACTTCGCAAAATGAAGAGACAAAATAACTTAATTCAACACCTGGAAGAAATTATAATAATACAAGCACAGTGGGTATATTAAACAAAAAAAATTACCCAAGAAGGGTAATGGGTCTATGGGCGTGAAGAGAAATATTATGGCAAAGTGCTCCAAACCAGTTCAGATGTCTTTTGCATTGCCGACAACAAAGGAAGACGTTTTCTCAAGGATGACCGAATCGGATCCATGCTTACGCAAAGCTGTGACATCTACCTTGGCCCAACCGTCAGCGAGACATGATGTAATTGTGATGAGATGGTTGGTTTTGGTATCACCTCAGCATAATGTTCTCATGCGGTCGCCGAGCAACGTGTTTGTGTGCTCCTAGGACCGTGGACCCTACCGGGAGGAAGCCGCTTAATAGTTCCGTAACTGATCTAACAAGCGCAAAATTTATTTTTCATTTTCTCTCAAAGGTCAGACATGTCTCTCCGGAAAACAAATTGTGAGGACCAAACTAATAAATTCTAGTTTTTATACATCGTGAAATGTTAGACCCCTATAAATCAAGTTAAGAGACTTGTGACAATGGGTGTGAGCGAGTGACCCACCAAAAACTCTGGTGTTTCACTTATTTGAGTTCCGCTGGAGCAAACTGAAGTACTGTGTTTTAGGTACACAGAACACTTGTTGCCCTATGATGTGTGAAAACAGACTTCTTAACTATTACGTCAGTGGAGATATACTTCTCCCTGCTGCAGATCTCTTCCAACTAGTGACTACCAAGTGAATAACACGCTTTGATTCTGATCGCCACTGATTAGTGTTCAGTCCACACTAATAATCATAGTTGAAGTTCATGAAGATATATACATGTATGAGCTATATGAAGAGTTCTATTCCAAAATAAAATATCCACCATTGTGATATATAGGCTTACTCATACAAAATGATTGCTGGCATGAAGGTAAAACATATGCTACTATTGAATATTATTGAGGTTATTGGCAGCCAAGGAAATAATAGGCCATAACTGTTGGCTGCATTTTAGAGGACGCATCTGTATTTTCAAGATATTGAGCAATGAATATATAGGTAACATTAACAATATTTCATCCAAAATGGATATATTGCACTTAGGAATGACTTACTCAAAAGTGGCATTACGTTGACAGGACATGATCTACCCAATATACAAAAATTATTTAAATACAGAGAATTTAGATGGTACCTCTCACCTATATTCACTTTGGCATGATGAACATGAATCCACTTTGACAAAGAACCTTTTAATTTACATTCCATTATACCAACAGTATCCCATTGTCTACAGGCCTCTAGCCAACCATGTACAGTAATATGCTCATACACTTTAACTTTTGTGGAAATTTATTTATTTGTTTCACAGGATAAACCCCATGAGATGTAGCATTTCGTGTGTGTGTGTGTGTGTGTGTGTTGTTTTTTTTTTCAAACTACGCCTATTTAATTTTAACAGGGATCCCTGAGCACATGATTGAAGACTTCTGAATCACAAACATTGCTGAATGATTTTAGATTCAAACTGAAATAAATCAAATTTCACTGAAAGGGCGTTTTGTTGAAATAGAGATTTAGAGGACTTATCTGTGTGTTGTTTTAAACATGTTTATGTACAGACTACATTAACTTGTTTTATTACAATGTAGCCGAATGATCAGATCTCTCCTAAAGCAATATGTAAGAGGTCAAGCATACGCCAATGTATACTTTGTTCAAACTTGGAGTGTGCATTATATAATACCTAGCAAGAATGAAAACACTTACTGTAACTGTTTAATGTATACAGTATATCCGTTGTCAAGCAACATCACATCCAGATGCACCTGCTAATGTGAGAATGACGTGCATGATACAGATGAAATAGATGCATAAGATAGAATGTCTCACATAATCTGCTTAATTCAAAAGATCCAACTCCATTCCTTCATGTTACTGCTCTGTGCCTTGTAGCCTATAAGGCATACAAATGGCCAAGGCCAAATATCCTTGAGTCACTGCGCACAGTGCCTAGGCTACCTCAGACAGTGAACAACACGTCAGCCAGCTGTCCATTGAAAGGGAAAATGTTTCTGTCATCCTGTTTGCAGATGTAAGCAATATTTAATGATTTACCCCTCTAATTTGGAGATTAAAGCTCACCACTAATGATAGAACACCGCAGTAACTTTGACTTAGAATATAGATGTCCCTGCTCCCGAAAACCACAGGGCAGGAGAGGAGGAGGAGAGTGACGCACGTCGTCATATATATAGACAGGGTGATTCCACCTCTCGCTCACCAGAATGGAAAGAATGTCTTGATAGATCCACCCCATTGCGCATGTATGCGCTCACATACGCACACAGGCATGCACACAAACACATATACAAGTGTATTTGTATGCCAAAACTGGGGACCCTCCATTGTCCAACATTCATTCACTAGCCCCGAACCTTGACCTTGACATTCACCAATACATGCCTAACTTTAACCTTAATGAGATAGTTTGGATTTTTGGACATTGAGTGGTATGGAAAACCTGCTAGTAGTGTAGTTGATGCAATACCATTAGCTTACTCACCGAGTCCCGTGGTCGGAGTTCTGGCCCGGTTCCAAGCGAACCAGGACGCTTCAGACAAGGGGTCACAAGACAAAAACGTGTTAATCCACACCATAACACGCAGGCTAAAGTTTTAACCATCCACAACAGAAAACTACAGGCCTCAAGCTTTTTCTATGCTTGATTCATGTTGGAAAAAGCCCCAATGCATAGTAACTGCATCACATTGAGACTAGTTCCAACACATCATGTCGCTCTGAAGCATAGGAAATGCTTGAGGACCTCGGTTTTCTGTTGTTGTTCTGTTGTTTCTCAGTGTGAAGCAGTTACTATGCGCTGGGGCTTTTTCTAACATGAATCAAGCATAGAAATAGCTAGAGGCCTGCAGTTTTCTGTTGTGGATGGTTAAAACTTTTCCCTGCATGTTATGGACCATGGGACTTGGTGAGTAAGCTAATGGCATTGCATCAACTAGACTACTAGCAAGTATTTCATACCACTTAATGTCCAAAAGTCCGAACTATCCCTTTAACATAACCTAACCCAAATCTACCACTCATCTGAAAATTAGCCTTTTCCCCAATAAGGGAACAGCAAAGCAAAAACTGACTTAGCACAAAATGACAAATGTAGTCATATTGAAACAAAATTATTGCACAGCCCATTTAGTAAATCTAAAGTCTCCTAAACATATGCATTTTATTACAAAGTCTTTACCCAGATGATAATGTGAAACAAATGAAAAGCTACAGTTGTTGCAATGCATATAATATTGACAAAGTATGTTTGCGCTGCATCTGTCCCATATGACAACGTTATTGTGGCATAATTGTCAGTTATGCTATGACATAATACAGCATGCGTCAAAAAAAAAGTTGTTGTGGGCTGTGAAAACAATGACATAATATCCTTCCGCAATCTGCTAACACTCATTTCTGACATGAGATGATCTAATCAAAGTAACGTGGCATTTCCATTAATTATTACCACAAATGCAGTACTGTGACATTTGGCACTCAGCATGATGGGCAGTGCTGGACTTCCATCTGCTAAGTTGTTGACCTCCACCTTCAATTCTAAAGTTGGCTTTGTATGCTTTGTATGTCTGCACACAGTGTGACGATGATAGTATGTCATGGTAGGTTCATGGTTTATGGTTCATAATTAATCACACACTGTGGCACAGTGTGATATCAAGGGCCAGAACCAGCTTATGACTCCATTGTCCCATTCAACCTTATATGGTCAGATGCAGCCTGAGATTGTTTTCGGGATAAAGTTGGGTTCCCTTCTCAGAAGAAAAGAACGCAAATATTCAATGTTTCTCACTCTCAAAACATTGGTCTACCACAGGTGCAAGTTTTCCATACCAATTAGCAAGTGCTCCACCCACAAATTTTCCATCAAAATAAACCGGGAACACATAAAAAATGCACATTAAAATGGGAGTGATTGTCTTTGATATTCAATGCTTTAATTGAAACCAGGCTGCAGAATTACAGAGCTCTGTTTTGACGGCTCCATGGTTTCCATCAGCAGAGGGGATTCCTGACTGATATCCTGAGGAACTCTACATTTCCTTCAGAGGGAGACCAACCGACGTAGCACGTCACCGTTTTCCATTCACTTCATGGTCAACAGGCATTATAGTTTTTTTCTTCTTCGTCTTCTATCTGTAATGGACACTGGGTCAAAGGTTCACACTCTAACTCACTTCTGCCACTCACACGTTAAAGTTCAGTAACCACCTCACATATGGCAGGGCTGGGTAAACATCTGGTAATCTTTGTTTCAGCTTCTCAATGGCTCACCAGGCTATGGTCTCTCTGTGTGTACTCAATCTTCTCCAGTTACATAGTTGCTGGCTGCTCCCCCGAGGTTACGTGGACAAGCCGTTTGGGATTGCGGAAGGGGTTTCCACAAAATAGGTGTTGTCCAAAAATTCCTCACAGTTATGGAAATAAACCCAAGGAAAGAGAAAGAGATATAGAGACTGAGAAAAATAGAGAGAAAGAGAAAGTGTGCACGCTTAATGTTGGGTGTGCTTTCGGGAACACTGGAAATCATGGAGATATTTTTGCCTTTGCGATATCTTAGTGAGAGAATCTGTCAATTAACACTCCGATTAAAAAGACTAAAGAAGAAACATCATTCTCCACTTGGGATGAGTGGAGAAGATCTATATACTGTAGGTCAACAAGTGTCTGTGACATCTAATTAACCTTTTCAAAATTGAAACCTTTTAAAAACACTGTTTTAATTGTGATTGTGCCAAGGGAAAGATCATAGATTAAAATGTCAGGATTGTGACAATTCCACTCTGTTCCTAAATTACATCCATTCATGGTGCAAGGATAGTTATAATTACTCTTTCCGTTTATGGCTGAGTTCATTTGAAAACTCACAGCCAACAGTATTAGACCGGTGGCTTCCTTTTGGAAGTTCTTAAAAGACCACGTCACAATTATTCCAACCTGACCTCGTCAGTCCACGCCCTCGTTAAAGGCGAAAGCCTTTGTCCTGGCACAGCTCGACTTCGTCAAACATGCCCACACTCTGCATTCTGTTGATCCAAACCTGCAACCAATTCAGTCTCTCAATTCATTTGCATTTAAGAAGTGGCGCATCTGGACAATGACTTCACAGGTCCCCTTTGTCAAGGCTGTTCTTACCATGCTGGCAGGAAGCCAGAGGGAGCTGCTGGCCCCGGCTCCTTTTCCCAAGTCCCACCCAGACGCTGCGTGCGCCGTCATCCAGCTGAAATGTAAACCCTAGATTCAGCTGTGTTTGTTATGGTTGCGCCGGGCCGCCGGCCTTCGGTGCACACACAACGTTGTCACAACGTAGCTATAACAGCAGGGCAATATTTCAACAACAATCTATTTGGTCAGCTGCAATTACATCACTAGGTGGTCAAACACACACGTTTGCAGGCATGATAATTAGGATTATTTTGTGGGCACTCTCAGCAAGGGGACTACATGCAGTTCTTATTTCCTAACACACCTGGACATTCAATACAGCAGTTTAAGTCAAGTACTTTTAAGTATGTTGTCACAGTCTTTGAACTTGACCCTATTGCATGGTGTTCGCAGCGAGTACCATTATGTTGCTTAGAGGAGGTACTTGGTTTAATATTAGGGCCTACAATACACTGTTGTATTTTTTAATCATACAACTATAAACAATAGTTTGGATTAGATGGTGGTATTACCCTTGAGATCACTGGCCTGCCACACTAATTGTTGTTTACTCTCTGGAGAAAATGAATGGCCTCTAGACAGACAGCTCTATCCCGAAATGACCCCAGACTCACCCCCACCGAGGTGAGAGAGGGACACATCCTGAACTGTAATCAGACAGCTAACCCTGTGCACTGCACATGAGTACAAGAACCTTAGTGTCATTTATTTTATCCTGTTCTCTTGTCAGTTCATGAGCCATAATTACACCATCGCGTAGCATTGTAGAGAGGACCTTATCTGAAACCGTTGCTTGCTCATCCCAAAAAGCTGCACAGTCCTAAGCCGGTTGTTGCCGGAGTGTCTCTGCGACTTGGAGAGTGGCAGAACTGGGGGTCTGTGTAGTGTGGCATCACTCGGGGTGGGTAATTTATTGTGGGAGCTAAGTGTTTCCATTTGCAGCAAGAGCCACTAAAAACAGTCTCGCTGAAGGTTTCTGGGGGGCCCACTCGTAAAAGTACTGATGCGGTGTGAGCTGGCTCCTGGCCTGACAACCTGTTTGGGGAGCTGTATAGATGGGTTTTTAATGAATACATAATCCAGTCATCACAAAAAGGATTCCTCACACTTGCCAAAGGTACACTCCTGACCATTGTGCTTTTACTCCCACGACGCAGAGGAGAGTGATGCATTTTTAGCACAGATTTCTGAAGACCTACAAAGAACTCTGGGTTGGTGGTTTCCATTACTGCGCTTACTGTAAATTTCCATATGTAAGGATTTAAATGGAGGGAAGGTCTTTAGCTTTAGATTATGACAGAGACAAAATATATTATTTTGAATGTAGTGAACATTAAAAATTGAGTGAAAACATTAATTGATGGAATGCACCTATATACGACTCAGTAGTTTATATTTCAACAAACCTTTTCCAAGTTGATCCTGAAAGGAAGGCAGACAAATATGACAAAAATGTCATAACTTCATAGTGTCCTCATAAGCACTAGCGTTATGACAATCAGAATAAAAGAGTTTTAGTCAGAATTAAAGTTTTGATGTTAATTGTTCATCAATTAGGAGTTGCCGTCAGTGACTCACTGCTGCCCTCTACTGAATACCATCACCAAACATCAGGATGACAAGGTGTTAAGAGCCACATTATCCACTAAGTCTCAGAACGAATCCTTCTTTCACAAGTCTGATACAAACTCACTAAAAACACTGGCATCTTTGTTAAAATTGATTGATGAAGTGGTATTGATGTGATTGAAGTGGTATTCTGCTAGATGTTTACATGAAAACCATGAATCATGATAACTAGGTAACTAGAAAACACAGCATGCATATACCATCTCAACACAGTATCCCATTCAGGTGGAGCCCACGCTTCTACAGCAGCGTATGAGGTATATCTCATTTGGGGCGACAGAGAAACTGTGGTGGGATTACATTTACGTAGAAGGGCGGACCAGTAACTGAAAGGAGAGGAGAGTGTATTCCAAATGTGAGATAGCGACTGGATGGTGACTGGTATTTTTTAAGAATGCTTTTAGTTTTTATGCTCCGGCCACATGGAACTTTAATCTTAGAGAATTTAAATCTATGACCACAAACCACTCAGTTTCAGGATGTACTTTTTAATACTTTTTTTTTTAAGATCCCCTACAGATGTATGTCAAACCCTTAAAGAAATGTCTATATTGAATAACAATTTCTATAAATGTTTTTTCCACCAAATGTTTCAATAACCTGCTGAAAATGGCTTTGCAGCATCTGTACACCTTTACCCTCATTAAGAATGCAATGATCTATGAATATGCAAATTGGCAAAAAGCACCCATTGATATTTACCTGGAATTCCAAGTCTGCAGCTTATATTTTTTCCAGACATGTCAATACCTGATCATGCTTTCTGCGTATGCTGAAAGAAAAGGTGTCAAGTTACCACATGTTGGACTATGAGAGGTTCGACCTACTAGTGACATCAGACATGCAACTCAGGTTTCAGGGAAGTACACAGAAGCTCTCCCTCTCCAGTGGAAGAATGTTAAAAAGGGCTCATGTGACAAGTTCTGCACAAATAACAATCTATATAGTCAAAAGCATACCTCCAAGAGGAGTTAACCATTAAAGGGGCATTTCGCCCAAAATAAAAATTAATTAATTAATTAATTAAAAAAACAAACATATTCTCCCCTTTACCCACAGTGATATCTATCCATCCAGATCATTTTGGTACAGTATTTTTTGGTACAGGCAATATTTATTTTTTTGGGTGAACTGCCCCTTTAAGAAAACACCTTTTTGAGTGAAGGGGATCTTTAAATCTTTTTATTATGTATTTTAACTTTTCTTGTACCTCAACATCATTGGAAATGAAGGCCAGCCCTCAATGATTTATTGAGTATAAAGAAAGGTTGAATGAATGAATGAATTAATAAATATATATATGGTGCCCAACAATTCTTTCCAAGTGCCCTTGAGCAAGGCACTGAACCTCAAAACTGCTCCAGGGGCATTGCACTGCAGGCGACCCTGTGTTCTGATCTCTCTGGAGAAATGCATATAGTGTTGGAGACTATGTCTATGTGTGTCCAGCAGGGATATGCGGAAAGACAAATTTCAATTGCCTTGTGTAAATTGCTAATAAAGTAATATTCTTTTTTTTTTTCTTCTTCTTCTTCTGAAGTTTGGCTTGGCTGCTTAGCCCTTAACTCTCTAACAGAGATGAGAAGATTAAATGAATCCAAAGAAACAAAAAGCCAAAGGGCACCTCGAAGACCAAAGGAAGGAAAACAATAACATGTGCAAGAGACACATGATAGCATCATCATGCCTTTCAACATCTGGGAAAGTACCATACAAACAGCCATACAGAGGGCATTTGACTGAGGGGGAAACATCTACAAGTAGAAATAAGATCAACATGTGCACAGAATGGACACAATTCAACAAAAATGAAGAAGTAAATGCTATTGGGGCAAAAGGTAAATGTGTACAATATTGCCAGTTGACTATCAGTCATAAACAGATAATAATCTTGTAAAGTGTAAGCAGTAAATTTGCTACAAGGACAAGTGTTACTGATAGACATTTGCTGATTTGTCAGTATGTATAGTAGGCCTATAGGAATTTCTGTAGGCTACTTGAACCTGCATTTGTATTTATTTTTTCTCTTATTTTATTACATCACATATTCTTTTTTTTATTATCTATTTATTCTTACATTCTTATTTGTCAAGCATTACCATATAGTGCTGTTTGACAATTTTTCCACAGCAATAAAAAATAATTTATCTTATAACCAAAGACCTAGTGTTGAATTATAGTTTCT
>OMKL01049244.1:0-11463 GCA_900302295.1 Parasudis fraserbrunneri
AAATGACTATAAAACCTTTCCTGGTGGTTTGACTCTTTACAATTTAGCCATGATTGAATTTGGAGCACAAATTGTGGAGAGCCAATAATCATTCTCTTGGAAAAGTTTCATTATTATCATCATTAGTCATTAGTTTCATCACAGGATTCCGCATTCTACAGGATCTTTTTCTTGTCTCTTTTGAAATTTAAATCTGATGCAAATAAGTTAAAATAATGTAGGTGTATGAATAATATATATGAATAATTGTGAACAAAATCAGCAGAAGATGTTTGCCATTGTCCTTAGATTTCTTGGTACGGACCAATGGAACATTTTCTGGACTGACTGAAAACCTAACATGAAAATTAACAAGGAACTAGAGCGTCAGTGACGGACAGCACGGTATATACCCCAAAACGCTCTGTCACTCATTCTCTGTCTCTCAGTCTCTGTCTCACAGCCTCTCAGTCTCTTGGTCTCAGTCCATCTGTCTCTTGGTCTCAGTCTCCCTGTCTCTCGTTCTCTCAGTCTCTGTCTTTCAGTCTCTCTTGGTCACTCGGTTTCTCAGTCTCTGCCTCAATCTCAGCCTCTCGGTCTGTAGGCCTCGCAACTCTCAGGTTTTCAGTCTCGATCTCAGTCTCGGTCTCGCAGTCTTGGTCTCTTGGTCTTAGGCTCTCTTAGGTTGGTTAAGGCCTTTTGTGAAATTAATTTGTGAAAAGTGTTTTGCTTTGAGAAATGCTACTTCTTTGGTAGTTAGCTAGGTACAGTAGTTAGCTAAGCCCCGACTATAGAGTAAGTGTATTATTTATTAATGTTTTACTAATTTCTTTAATTGATTTTCAAAATGTTTATGTTACCAGATTTGTTAACATGTAATCATGACATACAGTACATATATCATGTAATCTGAATTGATTAAAAGTGTCACAAGGACCACAAGAAACATTGCCTTGTGAGCCAAGCAAAACCTTTCACATTTGTGTCTCACACTGTGATCAAATTGAGAGTTATTGTTTGGCTTATGAGACTAAATGAAACTGCAATCAGTACTATAAATATGTCAAGAAAGGATGTAGGCCTAACTTTTCTACTTGACCAATTCATTTGGACCACTGAAGTTGCAATTATTTTCCTTTACTCTACCTTACCATTTCCCTGTAACACAGAGCTGTCAGCAAGAGTTCATCCTACTACAACTTTCTCATGGAAGAAACTAACACCATGGGCAAATGGGGAGCTGTGACTATTTAAGGTCTGAAATATGACATAATTAGACATACTTAGAATAATAAGATTTACTTCATTTCGAACTTGAGTTCTTAGTGATGCTGTAAGCTGCCTCCAGTAGCACCACTGAATACTTTCTTTAATGAAAAGTAAAAACCTTAAAACCACCCAAGTGCCGTCTTGACAAAGGCAGGCTGTGATTGGTCCATAAGACCCCAATGCGCTATAGCCCTCCTCAAAGACTAAAATGCCTGCCCACGTCATTCTTTCAAGTTTTATTCAGCCCACCACTGTATATCGCCTTCCACCTGCTTCCATTCTTGGATATTTTACATCTTTGGTTTCGTCTTGACTGCTCCCCTACAGATGACCTAGCCTTCGTTCTGAGGGACGGAACTATATTCTTCTTTTCTTCAAGAATTCTTAAAACTACGTTGTTGGTTTGAGTCAGCTAGCTCGCTTGCTATTCTGCTTTTTCAGCATTTTAGCTAGCTCGCTAGCTTACATGTGGCTATGGTGGACGTCAAGTGTTGCTCTCTATGCCGTAGACACATGGCTGGCAAAGACAACCATTGTTTGTCTTGGACCAGAACACGTGGCTCAGATTCTCAGCACCAGGAGCTTCAGGATTTCCATGCCTAGCAATGGCCATCAGATAATGAGGAATATGAGGAAGAGGGTGTCAGTGAAGATGAGGAGGCTGGAAAAAAAGAGGAAGGAGTCAGTGCTGGCCCGACTCTAAACAAGGACCCGTTCCACAGGGAGTTTATAGTGGTCCTTTTTTAGAGCTGTTAACAAGCTCAAAATCTCATGGCCGGTTCCCCCTCCCCAGCTTCCCTCCATATTGAGTGGCACTTTCTCTCAAGGTCCAACAGCGAAGACTGCCACTCCACCTAGACCTCTGCCATGCTGTCCCGACATCAAGGAGCAAGTGCGTCTGTCTTGGGGGGGTCTCCCCAGTAGACCATGGCTCCTATTCAGGCTTTTTCAGGCTGGTCCACCACTGATTCGGAACCGGAGCTGGTATACCTGGCTATGCCACCGCTAGAAGAGGCCGTGGCCAACCACCTTTCCTTCTCCTCCTAAAAGCCTCAGCTGCGTTCCAAGGCTTGCCAGCTAACTGGATCTTTGGCTGAGAAATCTTACAAGGCAGCAGGCCAGGTGGCTGCCATGATGAACAACCTGGCTATCCTCCAGGCTTACCAAGCCTACCTCCTCAGGGACCTGGAGGGAAATGCCATGGCAGAGGTGTATACGGAGCTCAGAAAAGCCACCGACTTTTCTCCCCATATGATCAGCTGCGCTGCTCAGGATGCAGGTAGAATCATGGGCTTCTTAGTCGTCTCCCATCGACATCTTGGGCTCAATCAGACCAATATGAACGAGTGGGAAAAGAAGAAGCTGCTTAATGCACCTGTTACAATGACTGGCCTGTTTGGACCCATGGTGCAGGACATTGTGCACAAGTTTGAGAGGCAGCAAAAGGACTCGCTGGCTATCAAGTCTTTAATGCCCCACAGGTTTGCAGTGCAGAGAGGAGCGGCTTTTCAGCCTTGCCATGACAGGTCTCCACGCCCTCACTCGTCCGGCTCGTCTCGCACCTGAGGGGCCGGCCAATGTAGCACAGGCAGCTCTGAGATCTGTCGCCCGTGGTTGGAACCGCCAGCCTTGGAAAAACGCTGCCGTTCGTCCGGTGAAGGAAACAGAGCACAATACGTGTTTTTACCACAGATTTTTCCTGGTGCCCAAGAAGGACGGTTCAGAAAGGCCTATCTTGGATTTGAAAATACTGACCAAATCTTTAAGAAAGCTGCGTTTTCGCATGTTGACATATCGCCGTCTTTTCAAGGCAGTCAGGTGGGCAGATTTTTTCACCACAGTGGATTTGAAAGATGCGTTCTTTCATATCCTGATTGTGGAGAGACACAGGAAATATCGAGTTTTGTGTTTACAGTTTGTGTAAATGCAGCTCTTGCCCCTCTCCGAGAGGGAGGGATAAGAATTCTGTGTTTTCTGGACGATCTCTTGAATCGATCTGAGATTCAAGAGATTTTGCCATCCTGCATATGGAGACAGCAATAAATCACCTCCGCAGTCTGGGTTTTCTGATAAACTGGAAAAAGAGTTTTCTCATCACTCAGCAGAGGACGAGCTACTTAGGTCTGGAGTTGGATTCTCTATCCATGCACGCACGCCTCACCGAGGTCAGACAGAGTTGCATTCTGTGATGACGTAAATAGCCAGGGAGTTCCATGTCTTGATTTCCTCTTTGTCTCAGGTACTGATCCCAAAGGCCACACGCAATATATCATGGGCAGCAAGGTGGCACAGTGGTTATCACTGTTGCCTCACAACAAGAAGGTCCTGGGTTCAAACCCCAGCAGGAGGCCTTTCTGTGTGGAGTTTGCATGTTCTCCCTGTGTTTGCGTGGGTTGCCTCCCACACCAAAAGAAATGCATGCGTGGCAGGGACTATAGATGAAAATGAGCTTGTTAGCTAACACCATATTGTTGAACTCCACATTGAAAATGTTGATTAATGTGCATTGTCCCTGGGTAAAAAAAAAATATATATCAGACTGGCACATCTGGGTACTTAAACTTTTTTCGCAGTTACGCCTACTTTTGGTGGAAAACATAAGACACCAGTCCTATAGATCTTTATTGTATTTGGCCTGTATAAAAATTTTCAGCAGAACACTTACATTGTTTGAAACGTTTGTTTTGTTGTTAGTGCATCAAGTTATGTCAAGCAGTTACCTCGAGCTTTCGCGCTATAGTGGAACATTTGATCAATTTCAGGCATGCCTCTTCAGTCTTCCCCTATGGTATTTCCCCATTCAGCTACAGAATATTTCCCTACCTGGACATTTAATATTTCTCTTATGAATCTCCAGGTGACCTAAAACTTGTAGTTTGTAGTGTTTTCCCCCTGAAAGAGGCATGGCAATCACAGATCAGTGTGGATGACATGATGCTGGTCTGATGTATTGAATCTGAGACAAAGGTCAAATCCCAATGTCTGGACTTACGGACTCATGGACTTTGAAGCGCATTCACGTCAAGTTCGGGAGGGCAGAGGGTTATTCTATGTCAAAATCAGCAAGTTAATGAGGGTTCTTATGCGGGAATCCCAGATTTTTTTCCATCCTATACTCCTCTGATGATGACAATTCCTCTGCTGGCAGAGGTGATGGCGCAGAGGAGACCTTCACCCACTCTTTGGCAGGCACCTCAGATTCCTCTGGTGCTTGCCCTGAGTGAGACTGATGGAGAAGTGCCTGTTAACCGACTGTCCAAGGTTTTTCCCAGACTCATTAAAACTGTGGTTAGGGGTATTCCTCTCCCTAACCCACCGGCTGCCCCGAAGTGTAGCCAGGTCCCCCATGGGTGATGCAGGTTCAATACCAGTTCACTGCGGCAGGGATCCTCACAAGTTCATAGCCGGCCAGCCTCAGCTAGGGGCTAACCAAATTCTACAGTTTGGTGAGAGAAATGCCATCTGTCACAATGGCTGGACAGATCACTGAGGGTGGGGCACACCATGCAGTTTGCTTTTTCCCCACCCTCCATTCTCTGGAGTGATTCATACTGTTATATCAGAGATGACAGCAGCGTTGGCTCTCTTTTCAGAGATACAGACGCTGTTATCCAAACAGGTCCTTTTCATCGTCCCACCAGTGATGAAGCATGTCTATTCGCTGTATTTTCTGGGTCCAAGAAAAATGGAGATTTGAGACCCATTTTAGACCTGTCACCACTCAATCAGCTGATTGCAGTGAAGAAGTTCAGAATGTTTACAGTAACCTCACTGTTGCGCTCTGTCAAACAGGGAGTCTGGTTCACATCTATGGACTTGAAAGATGCCTACTTTCATGTCCCCATCTTCCCACCCCATAAGTAATTCCTCCATTTTGCCTTCCAAGGGACAGCATACGAATACCAGAGGATTTAGTTCGGGTATTCCCTGTCACCCTGTACATTTTTGAAGTGTGTGGAGACCATCACACTGCGCTGCCAGGGGAATACAAATTGTATTCTACCTGGACGAAATTCTGGTTTTCAGTCAAATGGAGGAGACAGTGTGACTACACAACAGAATTCTGGTAGAGCATCTGACCCTGTTGGGGTTCACTGTAAACTGGAAAAAGAGCACTCCTTTTCCCAGTCAGCAGGTGGCATACTTGGGCCTTGTATTGAACCCAGTCTCCATGAGGGCATCCCTCTCCCCTCAACGTCAGCTGGGCATTCTGTTGTTGTTACAGGAGTTCCATCCTCGCAGGACGGTCATCAGTCTTTCAGTGATGCGCCTCCTTGGCAGGATGTCAGCAGCCTAATCGGTTGCGCGCTTGGGTCTACGGCACATGCACAAACTACAGAGATGGTTTGCTCGTCTCAGAATCGACCCAGTATGCCACAAAGGGAGACTGCTGACCATTCCCTCATCTGTCAAAAGCAACCTAGTCCACTGGAGGACCTGATGCTTTGGCGGGGGGAGTCCACATAGGCAGTATAACATCCCACGTGATTGTCTTCACATACACCTCCCTGGTGGGCTGGGGAGGGACGTGTCAGTTGCAGGCGTTAGGACACAGAGTCCCCTGCCACCCACATCAGTGTGTTAGAGCTCGGGGCAATACTGCTAGTGCTCAAACACTTTCACGGCCTTGTGAGGGATTGGCATGTCCTGGTCAGGACAGACAGCTGGATCTCTGCGGGTTACATAAATGGACAGGGCAGAGTACGCTCCCCCCTCCTCCACCTAACAGCAGTGGAACTCTGGCTGTGGGCTTCAGTCCACCTGCACAGCCTCAGAACTCTCCACATTGTGGGCTCAGGCAATGTGGAAGCAGACTTTATGTCCGGGGGGGCCATTATGTATTATAACCCTAGTTATATGAATGCTGGCAAAGCATCTTGCTTTCTTTCCCTGTTGTCCTAAGGTTTTTATGCGTGAAAGAAGCCTTGGAAGGATGATTGTATGCCACTGCCCTGCTTATATACTTGCAGGGGAGGGCATAGCCCAGGTCAGTGATAGGTACATGAGTGTAATTCTTTCAGCAGGAGTGCCATAGGTGCACAGAGCAGTCCAATAGGCAAAGCAAGATGCATTCCTATAACTAGGGTTATAATACATAACAATCATTTACTGAATCTCCCTGGCTACTTCTGTCATCAGCTCTGGAAAAATATGCAGACCTAGGACTATATGAAATGAATGGAGTGAGGTAAAATTGCTTATACCAGTAAAAGTAGAGGAGGCTTATTTGATTGAGGAACAACTTTGCAATTTTTGGGTCTTAGAAACGTATTGACATTTTAAACTTGGAATGTCATTCAGTGGATCTTTTTTTAAGTGATTTTTGTTATATTTTGGGTACATATTGATGACATTTTTCACCTTTTTTGACAACATACAGACAACGAGGGTGCGATAAGCTAACGATTTGGCTAGTTTTGACATCAAATTGGGAAAATATTTTATTTACAATATTGAAATTGACATTTCTCATATTTAAAGCTGCAATTACAATTTTTTGACTACTAGGTGGTTACGAATCACCACTAAAAACAAAAGAAATTTCCACAAACAAAAGCCTCTTCACATATCAAGATAAAAATGCCTTACTGGCACAATCTTGTTGTAACTAAAATAATTGTTTTTGTGCATGGATTACAAGATAGACAACTACAATATATACAACTTTTTCTTGGGCAATTCCTGGTTGTTATACAAGGTAGAGTTAGGTAAATGCTTCACCTACAAACACAATAGCCTACTATTCAGACAGCACAATATTGATGTAATTAAAAGATCTGCTGAAGAAAAAAAAAACATGTTTTAAATGCATAGGTTTATCAAATAGGCAGAGCTAAAGCGCAGGCCAGGTTTTGTCAACAAAGAAAATAAATTATGGAATAATAACAACAGACTGGCCGCTGGTGATGCAGGTTGTTTGAGTAGGACACCATGACTCAACAAATCTTCTGATGGCAGGTGGTCATAAGAAGTTTTGAAAATGTTACAAATATTGTCCGAAAATAGTTATTGCAGCTTTAAGATGTGGATTGCAGTTTCATGAATGACGTGGCAGTGTTTTCAGCGAGGACATCACCTCCTATTAATTTTCACTGCTGATTTGCCCTCTTTCCTATATCTAACCTCTTTGATTGAATAATGTATGAGATGCACCTCATCTGAGTGTTTGTAGATCTGTGCTATTTTTCACAAGTGTAATACATAATGTGTAGATTCTCCTTTGCACATTTGGATAGTATTGTAACGCGTGTTCCATATATAATTGTTCCGTTTGTACCAAAAAATTATGTTTCTACACATTTTATTTGGCTTCTTTTTTTATTATTTTTTTTTATTAAGGAAACATTCAAAACAGATAATCTAACCAAAACATAAAATGACATACATACAAAAAACATAAAAGACGTAGGCTGTATGTGAATATAATAGACACATGAGCACATAAAAAAGGACAATATAAAACATATATTATATAACAATGTAACATAAATTTTGAGAAAGAAATATTTGTTCTTATTATTTACCATTCCCAGTGAGTGACGAACATAATTATGTGATTTCTTAAAATGGGTGACATTCCCCTTTAAGCAAGAGTCAGTCTAGGGTGCTAGCCTGGGTAACCCACAGACGTCAATGAATCAGCCAAGCTATTAGGGACTTTCGAGCAAAAATGAAGCATGTAAGTGTCCCATCAGGATGAAAAATGTGAGCTACTTATGTGCTATTAGGGTGCCCCTATCATATAAAATACACACTTCATTTTTGCCCTAAGGTCACACCAAAGGGGCACTTGGGGAGAGAGAGAGAGAGAGAGAGAGAGAGAGAGAGAGAGAGAGAGAGAGAACAATAACGGCGATCATGAATCAGCAAGGTTAGGGGAGGACAGGGTAAGGTAGGATATCAACAATATACTGGCTGGAAAACAGCATCCTCCTACCACATGTTTCTGATCTGCATCACTCCGTTTGTTTATTTTTACCCCTGCGCGAGAATGCGATGACGTTGCATTGGCGACGCGGCGGCAAAGTGAAGATGGCGGACTTGTTGGGGACCGGGCTGTCAGATGAGAAAGAAGCTGAAATTGAAGACATGAAGAGTAGAAAGCGACCATGGGATGATGTGTCAAGGTCGGGGAAAATTGGTATAACTCCAGATTTGCCTGAAACACTGGGATTTTACGATATAAATGCTGTCAGAAGAGAGCAACGCGATCGGTCAGGTACGTTAAGGTTGGGAACTTGGGATCCCCTTTCCTGGCTGGTTGGGGCAAACGCTGTCCTTAGCTTGGCAGCTAACTAACGTTAGCTAGTACCATGGTGTTTTCTGGTATTTTTAAATTATTTTAAACCAAATAGCTATGTTGGTAAAACAACAATAACCGTCATATGTTAACGTAGAGTGTCTCAACGTTGTAAACAACTGTCAGTCTGCATCGACAGTCACTCACGCTGATTCGAGTCTGGAGAGCTGTCAACGTGATGTCGGTTGTAACGTAACGTTATAGATTGGTCAATATTAGCTAGATATAGCCAGATAAATTGTATATCTAACCTTTGAAATTAGTAGTGTATTCCTTGTAGCTTGCATGCTACGCTGTGAGCCGCGCCTCAGCGAGGCACGACCTCGAAGAGACAGCTAACTTTAGGTTACGTGGAAGGGCAACAGTCAAGCGGCATCAGTTTACCGCTGTAGTAAACTTTGCCTACCGTTAGGTTAATTTTTAACATGGTTAACTCTATGTCCTTGCTAACCAGCTCAGTTCCCCACACTGCCTTTGGTGCCACATGAATGCCCCAAACGGCTGCAATCATAGAATTAAATGAGCTGCAATACAGTAAGGGGTCATTTAGGGTGAAGTCAGACGGAGACAATGCAAATGGGGGGGGGGCGCTTTTCACTCAAATGTTTGATTCTTTTAATTCAGTTTCGTTTAGGCTATATTTGCCGTGGTCTTAGTGATTAGGCTTGGTGTTTTTACCTTTTAAACAATTTAACCTAATTATTTTCTTTATTGTTTTCCTCTAATTCAAAGAATAGCCTCACTAGTCATATTTGTAGGTCATCACACAAGATTATATAATGGGGGGTAAAGTCTGAATATGCATTGCTTAGCTGATATTGTGATCTGAATTCAAGCTAACGTTATAGTCTGGACTGGATAATAACATTCACAAATGAGAGCCATAATTCCATGTAAAATTAGCAAACCTTTGCCCCATTAAAGGTCCATGTCCTGTAAAGGCTCAATCCGTGATCCAAATTTAAACAAATGGGGAGCCTCACCATGAACAAGTACACACATCTGAGGCAAATGGGAATCGAGACCGCTATCTCCCTGGCTACTTACATCATCAGCTCTGTAAAAATATGCAGACCGAAGAGCCCCAAAGTGAATGGAGTGGGACATGAAATAGTTTATACCAGTAAAAGTAGAGGAGGCTTATTTGATTGAGCAACAGATTTGTAATGACATTTCAAACTATGAATGTTATTCAGCAGATCTTTTTTTAAAGGGATTTTTGGTATATTTTGGGTGCATATTGATGACGTATTTAGCCTTTTTTTGATGATGTACAGACAATGAGGGTAAGCTAGGCTAGCAATTTGGCTAAAATTTACAATATTGAAATTGACATTCCTGATCTTTCCACAGACGCACCTATGACAGTTTAGTCAATGGCGTGAATGATGTGGTGTTGTGTTTTTAGTGAGGATTTCGCCTGCCATTCATTTTCCCGGCTGACTTCCCTCTGCCTATACCCCTGTCATAGATGTGAAACACATTTCCTGTGTGCCACCACTAGGGGCAGAGCGGCTGACTGTGAGTGAGTTACTGAGTTACTGAATGAGTGAGTCAGGGACATCACTGGTCATATAAATTAACTTCACATCTAAAAAGGAAAATGGGCAGTAGATACACGTTTTTATTTTCTAGTTGATTGACTGAACTCTTGATACAAGGACTAACACTAAACAACAGTTAAGTCTAAATACAAGTTTTCAATTAGGCTATAGGCTATTTGCTGTATTTTGTGGGTTTAAAAGGTTTGGTTTGTTTACATTAGTAGTGTTTTGTAAACACTGGAGTAAAACAGATCTAGTTTATATGCTATATTTTGTTATATAACCTATAACAATAGGTTAAGAAAGTTCCAAATAGCCTGACTAATGTTCCATCTACAAATCAAACTCTTCCTGAATATGTGAATAATAGGCCTACCCTAAAAAACAAAAAACAAACATGAATTTGGCCTTTAAATCTTTGCTGTTGGGTAGAAACAGGTAACCTAGCCTAAACATGTTCCATCAGAGACTTCAACTTTGTTTAATTTCATAACTTATATTGTAACCATATTGTACTCAGAATCCAGTATCGTATATTGAACCAAGCTGTGAGCGGGGTTGATGGTTACAACACCCCCAGCTTTTTTCCGTTCTGTTCAAAAGAGAAATTCCCCCCTCTTCCACATTGCAATTTGGCACTTCAAAGTTGGCCCTCTGCCTATTGTGTTGATAACCATGAGTGTGATTGTGGGAGACAAAGGTCTTGTGGTAACACTGTTGTCATAATGTTATTCCAGATCCGTCGCTGGGGCGCTTCATGTGTGCAGAGCTTACCAGAGGCTACTTCCTGGAGCATAATGAGGCAAAATACACGGAGCGCAGAGAGAGAGTGTACACTTGCATGCGGATTCCCAGGGAGCTGGAGAAGGTACAGTATAGGGCTCCCCTCAAAGAGTTATTGAAGAAACACCACCTTTCACCACCTTTCGCCAAATAACTATGAAAAGTAGTTGGTTAGCTGTTTACAAAACGCTTGATGTCTTCAACAATTTGTCAAATTGAACTTGGACATTGGTTTTCATGGAGGGCTTGTGGTCATACCAATGTATAATCTTATGAACTATTCCCTAGGTCATTTCATGCAGGGTAACTGGGTTTTCCTGCCTCTTGGGGGAAAAAAGATGACGTACTTGAATACAGGACACACATACTGTCTCTAGCCACCTTTATAGTGGTGTGAAGACCACAAATGTTATTTTCTAACTGTTTGCTCAAAGGTGAGCTTTGCAGTTTGCCTGGGCTTCTCCATAACGGAATAGGGCTGTCACTTTTTCCCCAAATCAAGTTTGAACAAATCAAAAGTAAAAGAGAATTAGTTCAAAGTAATTCAAACTGTTATGTAATCAGAATCCTGTATTATAACCGTCTGCC
>OMKL01049245.1:0-12012 GCA_900302295.1 Parasudis fraserbrunneri
GCCTAAGCTAAACACCTGAAAACAATACACCATAATATGTTTGTGAATGTGTATTCGGGTTAATGCAAATGCTCGCAGGTGTGAAACAAAGCAAGCATGACTGGAAAGTGCGACGCACAGGTCCTGTTCCACAGACAGCTGCTGTCTTATTGTTGACATACAAAGAGAACACTAGCTAGGAGGTTGGGAAAGGTAACAGCACCTGATATCACTTGATGAGAAGGAGGGATCCTCCTGTCCCAAAAGCAGCTAAAAGCTGTCCAAACGCAGTCACCGTGCCTCAGTTTCAGTGTGGGGTCCTTCACTTGTCATTTGTCATCTTGGACTTTGGCGGTCAAACTAGCTGCTGATGCTAGATTTAATATGCCATTTAAAAACGTAAAATGATTTAAAATAGGCGATCTCCCTGGCAATCACCCAGCCATGTAAAGGACACTATGAGTGGATGGAGAGTGTGACATCAACAGTAAAAGACTGTTCACATGGTATGTTGTACCATCCCACTCTCCCCTAGAGGCTATTCATCATTTCAGAAGGAGCACAGTGGACTCACCTGCTTGCTGCTGCATGTCCATGTGTGCACGTGTGTGTGTGTGTGTGTGTGTGTGTGTGTGTGTGTGTGTGTGTGTGTGTGTGTGTGTGTGTGTGTGTGTGTGTGTGTGTGTGTGTGTGTGTGTGTGTGTGTGTGTGTGTTTACTTGCCTGTGCCCTGTATGATTGTGTTGTAGAGACAGAGAGAGAATTCTATAAACGATATGAGCCTTCCAGACGACAGGACCATTTGCATTTCATTAATTCCCTGTAAACGGAGTGGTCTATAGGCTAAAATGGCATTTTCCCTCTTTGTTTACTCTCTGTGTAAATACGGCTAATGGTAGGGCTTTAGGGCATGGAGGTGAGATACTGTTGATTTTCCCCCCAACACACAGCAATGGAAAAGTCTTTTAATCTTGCTCGCTAATTAAACGTGTGTGTGTGTGTGTGTGTGTGAAGGAGGGAGAGAGAAAGAAAGAAAGAGGGAAAGAAAGGGAATGAGTCAGACTAGTTTTGCATCCAATCAAACATGCAGGGAAAAGAGTCGTTTCCATGAAGAGCAAGAAGTACACAAGCGCGCACACACACATGCGCGCACGTGTACAGTAGAGCAACCTTTCTCCTGTTAATGCATTCCCTCTAATCTACTCTCTCCATCTAATGTGTTAGTGTTGCTATGAACCTTTAACAGTGTTCTGCCTTTAATTAGCATTCAACACTGACCTAATGATTTGGCTCCGCAGGTCGAACCAGCTGCATATATGTATGAGTATGGGTTATTTTCACATGGACAAACACAACCACACTGACATACTGAAAGCCACTGTTTATTATGGTGTAACTGTTTAGCTAATGTTAATGCTGTTACCTCCGCCAAGCCTCCCCTCGTGTGTGCGAGTGTGAGGATCTGTTCTCCCTATAGCTTGAAAAGTCAGTCATGGCATAAATGCCATAACATTTGCTGTGCGCATTCATGACCCCTAGAGGGAGAGACCTGTTGATTTTGTTGACCTTGTGACCTTTCCTCTAGCACCACCATATGGCAATATCAGCAACTCTTGTTTCTGTCATCTACCCAGTAAAACGTTGCATGTGAGACTGTTAGTACACACTGGCTTTTAGGTGCCCTTGATCAGGGGCATTTTGGCAGTATTGGGCATGGCTGATACTGGGAATCAAACAAGCAACCCTTTGACTGCAAGGGGACTTCCCTAACCAACCTGTGTGTGTGTGTGTGTGTTTGCTTGCACGTGTATGTGCGTGCATGTGTGTGTGTGTGTGTGTGTGTGTGTGTGTGTGTGTGTGTGTGTGTGTGTTTGTGTAAGAGTACGTTAAAGGTGTGCTGCGCTTCTTTTAATCTCGGTCGGACCATCATAGCCCATGAACCAGGGCAGGTGTACTGTGTGTATCTGTATTGATCCTGACTTCAGAAAAGGGAATGTGACGTATGGAATCTGCGAAAAGGAAAGGATAGAGAGAGAGTTCTTCAAAAGAAATATTAGCCTCAGATACACATTCCTGGTATACATTTCCACTTCAAACAACGGTGTCAGCTGAAATGTAAGGAACATGGTATGTACATTAAATCGAAGAGCTCCTCGCTGATAAATACGGAAGATGACCAGCTGAGTGATGCTGAATTATGAGACAGTAAGGGGGCGGGATTATGGGGCAGAAGTCTAAATGAACTCAAACTTATATCATTGACCTCTGTTATACTAAGAACAAACAAAATGAATAAATACAGCAAGGTCATATCCAGGTTATCAACACAAAACACAATCATCACAAAATGATACGAAAGCCACTAGCACATCAGTGTAATACGTTTTATATGGCACTTTTCGAAACAGCCGTGACAGCGTGCTTCGCAAAACAAATACAGTGGAAAGAGTAGAGGGTATAGAGGCTCACAACTCACTCTCAGCATCAGTAACATACTTCCGCACAGTTTGCATGCAACAGTAATAGGTTATTAGGCAATGTTTATTGTCATGGTATCCCAATAATCACCTGTCGGCAAAGACACAGAGACAGAGCCGCTGCTATTTAGTGCTATTTAGCACAGAGGGCTCTTACTACTAATACTAGTAGTTCTATACTGCATAATGGTACGGCCTATGGGAGAGGGGGCCTGGACATGTTCTTTGCTCAGGGCATGCGTGTGCTTCTGGTGTAAGTGTTTGATTCAATGACACATGTCATTGAATCAATGTCTTGAGACAAAAGTGTCTTTTTAGGGCACCTTTTAAACCAGGAAGTAGACGCTACCGGAGCAATGTCTAGAGCAGAGTGTTATTTGGATTTTTCCCAGTCTGAAATGGACAGGCGAGTTGCTCTCAGGGTGGTCGACCCCTGTCCGCGCCACCTGGCTCCACATCAGACCCGGTCCCAGGACCAAATCATATGAGGGGATTGTGACTGTGATGAGCAGATTAGTGACACAATATATATGACTCCCATGGCTTGTTCTCATGACATCATCCCTATTACCCATTATCAAGCCAGTTCTAAATCCACTTATAGACCGCATGGAACTATAATGGAATAGATGAGGAGACATTGAGCTCTCCACAATAAGCCAACATCCCCACCTGCTCTTGGTATTTTAATTATGTCTATGGTTTTCCAAAAGGGAATACCATCTGTACACCACCTCTGATATTCTCTAACAATGGGATGGAGGAGGTAAGAGCTTTCACCTCGCTGGCCCATTATCCACTAGGTAGTTCATCTCATCCCATGTCGGTTCATGTTAAATCTATAGCTCCAGCTGCACAGAGGCAACAGTCCTTGTGCGCTCCCATAAAAGCAAGCTCTGTTGAAAAAAAACAAAGTAATCTAAATAACCCACCCTCATTGCAGTCGAGTGACTGGCTCATAGCTCCAGCTGTCAGAATGAACCATGGGCTGTGAAACACCTTTTTCTTTTTTCTTTTCTTGTATATATATATATATATATATTTTTTTTTTTTACCAGCACACCAGATAGGCTGCTAATTAAATGGCTGAATTAGCCTAATGTTGTTATGTTGAGACGAGCTATTCAATTCTCTCACCTTTAGGTAATTGGATAGAAAACAATCTGCTGCATAACACACTGAAATATGGCTTCGGTGTGTTCATTTACCCAAGAAATAGAAGCGCATACAGGCTGGCATGTCGAGCATCTCAATCTGGCAACAGTCAAACATGTAGCTAATCGTTTTATTAGATCGCCGTTCGTATTGCATTCCAAGCGAACTCCAATTACAGCCACATTGTCATTTTGTGTAAACATTATTGTATGAGAATGCTTATTATCGGAGCACGGTCGGTGCATACCACATGGCAGCAGTGGGCCATATTACGCCTACATACAAACATTCCATTCTCATCCCTCGCTCCCTTCAACTGGAGCCGTTTGCTCACCACCTGTAGTTGTAATTGGCCTCTAACCTGTGAGTGGTTGAGCGGGCTGAGAGTTTATAAGGGCTCATGAACACTGTTAGAAGGGCTCTTGGGTCTGATCTTATTATGGCCACAATGAATACAGAAACGCAAGAAGTGGTGTGCTCAGCTCAAATGTCTTCAGAGTATAACGGGTGCCGACCCAAAAATCACAAAAATAGGAAATGACGTCATCAGCACTCGGAAAATAAGTCTGTAATACTTTTAATGACGCACAGCGGCAGGAAAAACGGACGCGTTTCAGCCCTAGGCTTTCCTCAGCGTTTCAGCCCGACGCTTTCCTCAGAGTTTCAGCCCTAGGCTTTCCTCAGCGTTTCAGCCCGAGGCTTTCCTCAGCGTTTCAGCCCTAGGCTTTCCTCAGCGTTTCAGCCCTAGGCTTTCCTCAGCGTTTCAGCCCGAGGCTTTCCTCAGCGTTTCAGCCCTAGGCTTTCCTCAGCGTTTCAGCCCTAGGCTTTCCTCAGCGTTTCAGCCCTAGGCTTTCCTCAGCGTTTCAGCCCTAGGCTTTCCTCAGCGTTTCAGCCCTAGGCTTTCCTCAGCGTTTCAGCCCTAGGCTTTCCTCAGCAACCAGGAACCTGGCAGTGACTGACAGCCAGCTGATACAGATCATCCAAACAACAGTAAGAAAAGAATAGTCATAAAAAAATTTAAGCAACTATGAAGTCGATTTAAGTAACAAGAGGAAATATACCACATTCTGTTATCACAACATCTGGATAAATAATCAATTGATGTACACACTAACAATAAAAGCTGCATGTACAGTATGTACACATAATCAATACAGACAGAGGTCCTTGTGATTCAGTGATCAACTGTCCATAACCTTTTCATTCAGACACACAATCATGTATCTCCTGGGCTCTCGTAAACATCATAATTATTATCAGTATGTCAACACATCGCCGCCTACACTATGACCATACCATATACAGTACAATGTGTGGAACTCATTTGCGTGTGCAGCACACTGTACTCTAAAGTGTGCTTGAACCACGTCTATTTCCTATACAGTCTCATCATGTTAGCTTTCTACCTGACTGGAAAAATAAATAAATGATGTGCTCACCGATAACATCCACCTCAATGTTGTGAAAACTCAGTCTCCCATTCTAACTTTGTGCGACTGTGACGCTGCCCCCCCCAGGTCCTTCCAGGACTTATCCAAGCAGGTGGACCTGGTGTACGGGACGGTGCGGGACTCGGCTGTGTACGAGTACTTCCGGGCCAAAGGCACCAACCCTCTGGAGCAGGACAGCACCTTCGCTGAGCTCTGGAGGACCATCAATAAGAACAACGGTCAGGACAACTCCGTCTCCAGTCCCTCCGAGGGCATCATGAAGGTCAGTCCAAGTCCCGGGATCATCACCTTTTCACTACCAACAATGATAAAAAATAGGAATGGAGACATGTTTTTCATTCGCTAGGTGATTGGCTGAGGTCTTGATACAAGGGTTACCACAAGACAGCAGGTACATATGAGTTTTTTGTTGTAGTTGCTGTGTAGTGTGTAAAAGGTTTGTTTATGTTGGTAATAAATATTGCAGTAAAACAGACCTCTATTCTGACTTACATTGGGTTAGAAAGGTTCTAAAAAGCTTTCCCCCCCCCATCTATAACACAAACTCCTCAAAAATGTACAGTATGTGAATATACCCCGTGCTTACATCATCAAAAAATGCTGGATTCATTGGGGCTTTTACACTTTTAGCAACTCTGTGTATAATAGAGGAAATAAATCATTGTGGGTGTCAGCCTCTTGCCTTACGGGTTGCCCAATATAACATTGTTTTTACTTGTGGACGAGAGGGACAGTGAAACATGATCTCCTGTGGTTAAAAGTACTTTATATAGTTCAGGGGGAGGGTGATTTGTTTACATTTACATAGTCTGCAATTAATTCACAAAACATATTTTCTATACCTATAATTATCACAATTATTTGGTGTCATGTCATCATACATCAAAACAGAATCATTTTGAGGCACTGATAAGCCTAGAATATGTTTGTTTATGTACAGTTGCGGGCCCTGCCTTTGTAAGTGGTGAAACAGTAGCTTTCTTGCTTCTAACAGTGTTCCAGGGTCCCAGTTTTTATCTGAGGACAGTTTATTCAGTTATGAAAAAATACCATAGAATATTTTCACTCCTCTGAGTTTCATATTTCTTTCCCAACACTGCATAGTGCACCTTTATGTAGGGATGAGAGGGAGAATAGAGAGAATAAAATACATGAACAATATGCTTGACTTGGTTTGGAGCAGGGTCATCTTGAATAAGTAATATTTGAAATAACTTCCAAGCGTCTGTGTCCTTGAAGTAACTTCAAGTTAAAGGGATTTGCATTTGGCAGAGGGTAAGACCGACCGAGGGTGAGGTATTGCATTTCGAAGAATATCATCTCAAATGTCAGAATTTATCAAATCAATGGTGTCACATCAGTGGTGGCTGGCTTAACTTATTTCAACTATTTGAAGAGGCATTTCAGTTCAGCCCATTACAATACCATGTTTCTTTTAGAACAGGAAGAAGGTAAATGTCGAGCTACTGTATACGAGGGCTGTCCTTGACTAAAGAAATTATTTTTCCACTAATAGTCATCGGACTTTGTCGACTAATCAATTCGATTGAATCGACAAGTTTGTAAAAGTGTGTTTCTCTCATGCAGTCATGCAGAATGACCTTATTAAATCTAGTGCTCACCAGAGCAAATATTTCAGCATAGGAATAAAAAAAAATTTAAAAAAAAAAATGATCAACTAACTGTCTTGGTCAACTAACACAAAACTGAGCGATTAATGGACTCAGAGGGCAGCCCTGCTGTAGACAGATGAGAAAACATCTTTCCGGGGGAAAAAAAAGAAGAAAAAAAAAGAAAGATTGCTAAGTGTTTTCCCATCCTTGATTATGATTCTATGTAACTGTGTACCCGTACCTGAGGTGGAGCTAACACACCACGCAGTTCACGGAGAGGTAATTACTGGTCCTAACTTGGGAAGTTGTGGGAGGAAAATGACATTGTTAATCTGCTTAATTGTGGCACTGCTTTAATTGCTCTTGATTACCACAAGCTCAGTGTGAATAGTTTACCCTTACACACTCTCTCTCTTTTCCTGTTTCTCTCTCGCTCTCCCATAAACACACACAGAGCAGAGCTGACTGCAGAATCATCCAGTAATTAAACAAATTAGACACAGTGGTGTCTAGACACACTTGTCATTAAACCGCCCTTTTAGTTGAGCAGCTAACTGCAGTCCAGTTGGCATTGCACAGATATGTACTACATCAATAGAAAATAGCACTTTCCAGCTTTTTTGTTTAACTCCAAATCCCAACATATTTGGACTTTATTCATTAACAAAAAAAATTAGCTTTTGCATACTCGCCTTGATTACACTATTCTTGATAGCCAACAAACCAGAATAATTTAAGCCACACAAATCACGCCAGCTTGAGGATGATTGTGAGGAAAATAGACTTACACTTACATCCTTTGATGGGCTGTGACTTCTTAAGTCGTCTCTTTTTCTTTTCTTTTCTTTTTTTTTTAAAACTGTGTTTTCATTCAGCAAGAGTGGATGAACTTAAGGACCTTGCGCGATCCAAATGAGATGTGAAGCGAGAACGGCTGCTCGCAGGTTCATTCGTTGACAGCATAATATTACCTTGGAAGACCGGAGAGGAGGGATCCCCGGAGAGAAGAGAGGCAGGACAAGACAGCCAGAGCAAAAACAATCTCACATTCTAGAAGGGTTTCGGACAGACGGGGCTGCCGCTTTGCTGCACTTTGTTTTGCGGCGCTCGAGGCCAGAGCACCAACAGTGTACACTGAGAAAAATGACGCTAGGATATTTAAAAAAATCATAACTTTCCTCAGAACAATGGAGGCAGCAGTTTGCATCAGCTTTGTAATCCAACATAATACTTCTGTATGCAACATCATAGTTAGTGTGATGCCCTGACACAACTCATCATCTGGGATCTAACATGATGTTTTATAGTATAGTAGCACCACACTGTACTTTAGAACAACACTCGCTGGCTGTGTAAAGATTAATGGCAATCAGAATGGACGCTTGTAATTATCTCCTGTTTAGATGCAAAGCCCCTTGTAGACCAGCAATATCATGAACTAGGGGCGACAGGGAAATAGGGGCGACAGTGGCTCAGGAGATTGAGCCGTCATCTGGTAATCTGAAGGTTCCCGGTTCGTTCCCCGGCTCCTCTTGGCAGTGTGTCGAAGAGTCCTTGGGCAAGACACTTAACCGTAACTGCTCCCGATGAGCAGGTTGGCACCTTGCATGGTTGCCTCCGCTGTCGGTGTGTGAATGTGCGAGTGAATGGGTGAGAGTGAGGCATAAGTTGTAAAGCACTTTGGATAAAAGCGCTATATAAATGCAGTCCATTTCCCATTTCCCATGAACTCAGTCGGTCAGTCAGTCGCTCGCTCACTCACTCACTTTGTTTTGAAGCAGAAGCTATGAAAGTTGAACTTAAGCTTTTAATGGCTGTGAGAATCATGTCATAAACCTGGTGATGAAGAATTCATGTGAGCCTCCACGCTGTGCACGCGGACTTGACAAATGAATCTCGCAGGCAGCGGGAAATCAAGAATCCTCCGGTCATCTAAATGGGAATCCCTCCTCACCAAAAGAGGTATTTAGGCTTAAAACGTTTTCTTACACACGTTTTCGTGTGTGTGTGTGTGTGTGTTTGTGTGTGTGTGTGTGTCCTCCCATTCAGGCAAAGAGGGAGTCCTTTGCCTTCCTGTGGGACATGGCGGTGGTGGAGTACGCGGCGCTGACGGATGACGACTGCACGTTGACAGTGACGGGCAACAGCATGAGCAGCAGAGGCTACGGCATGGCGCTGCAGCACGGAAGTCCCTACCGAGACCTCTTCTCCCAGAAGTAAGTACCGGTCACACCAGACGCAGATATGAAGGGTTATCTGCACGGTAGGTCAGTGGGTAGAGCAAGCGCGCTGACGCTGCCCAGATAAAGGTGCGATTGCCACTGGGGCCACTCATGTGGAAATAAAAAGAAATGTGTAAGACACAGTGTAGCGCGAGTGGTATGAAAGCATCCACCAGATGGCCTGTCATGCTATTCTGTGTGTCGATTTCTGTTTAAGCCTAATATTGGCATTGCCACAATCCCAAAGATATTATTGGGACTTGTAAATTATGAGAAATGACTGACGTTGAAGTATTGTTGATTATGTTAAATCATTGATAATAAATCACTGGTAATTGCAATGCTAATTGATATAGAAACGATGACGTTTAAAAGCAAAAATGTAATGCGTCTGCATTACCATCTTTCGCGGGCTCAATTTTAATGCTAGAGCGAAAAAGATGAGTTCATTTGAAACTAGAGATTACACGGAATCCGACACTCCGTTGACGTTTGGACAAATTGGACCATTTCAACAACGTTGGGGTGAGTGTTTTACTAATAATTGACCCAATTTTGGCCCTATGTTTAGGTACTACAGAAAATGAAATTATATGATATACCGTCGCCCAAGGGATCTTACGTTCATCTCACTATGCTAGCTACATATCATAGCCTGGACCAGCAAGCTGGCTGCCTGGTAACATTAGTAAACAAACATTCAGTCACTCACTCTTTCTCGTTTTCTCCCTGGTGTCACACACACCACATATGGACTTTTCTTTCCTTGCTTAATCTAACCCTGCCTTGTATTTTTGAATTTGAATGGATAGAAAAATGCAGACAACTGAGGGTCCATTCCAAAGGTTAAAAAAGCGCCCCTTTCTCCGTGACCCGGAAATGGAAAAAGTGTTGCCATATTTAAGGCCATTCCAAAGCCGTAGGAAATACACAGAAGAAGCCTGTGGTTTCCTTGCTTATCTCCTCCAGCGGATGATACTGTACATATTCATATCCTCATCCGGAAGTGTTTTTAGAAAATCTCTGACGTAGGCTGTTAAACGTATAAAGGCACATGAGTGAACGAGGAAGTTCCATTTCTTTTAACCGATGCTTCTCACGTTCGTTTCCTCCGCCTTCTCTCTTTTCCCTGTGCCATTTCACTGAGGAATCGAGGATGAGACGTGAGGAAGAGACGCGAGCACACATCTATGAACGTTTAAAATGGACCCAGAGAGAAATGTTTGCTTACCGCCTGAAACACCGGAAGACGTGACAGATATTTTGTTCCACCTGGCTACTTTGCCGTGAGTTAAATATAAATTCGGGAGGCAGTGTGGCGATATCAAAATCATCTCAACTAATAACTGCGATATTTAAGTGAATTGATTTTTTGTCCCTGAAAACTGAAAACAATACGTATATGACATACAGCACAACACTGACCAGATAATCAATGAAGACACATACTTTGCCCTTTAGATTAAAAAGCAGCAGTGTGTGGGTCGAAACATTTACAGTACATTTTCAAAAGGTTTACTGCCTCGCCTCTAAGTCTATAGCCATGGCCTCTTTTAGAATTGTCTGCCAAGGGAAACATAAAATCAGGCTATGTCAAGCTAATAGATTCCTACTTTAGATTAAATTCTTCGGCTAGCCCACAAGTCACACACTGTCATTGTGTTAGATCTTAAAGACATACAGTAAGCCTTACGTCAGAAACTCCAGGTCAATAATACTGTATGTGGAGAGATATGGTGTTGTGGTGTTTGACTGTGGTTTTACTGCACTGCATCTCCTTCTGTGGAGGTGGGTGTGTGACAAACGTGTGTGGGTGTGTGTGTGTGTGTGTGTGTGTGTGTGTGTGTGTGTGTGTGTGTGTGTGTGTGTGTGTGTGTGCACACTTGCTTGTCACTCCTGAAGAGGTTGAATAATGACTGTGCCAAACGACATCCTCCCTAGTGAGAGAGATTCACTGTCTCGCTTCTGTTTCCAGTCAGCCACCATCATTCTCCTTCACAACACCCATCTCTTCTCTTCTCTTCTCTTCTCTTCTCTTCTCTTCTCTTCTCATCTCTTCTCTTCTTTCCTCAACTCTCCTCTCCTCACTGCTCCATGTTAACTAACTAATGAGCTGACTGGAGCATTTGCTCATCTCTCCGACAGAGCTTATTCAACTTGATATGAAACTCATTTATTTCCAAGCTGCTATTGTTTGCCTTTCCTTTGTTTACGCAGAGCTGGTCTCGTAGCTCTTGTTAGAGTTTAGTAATTGATGCGACAAGTCAATACCACATCTTTCCTTTTTTCCTTTTTTTTTCTTTTTTTGCTATACAGCACACTGCAGCGTTAATCATTCTTCTGAATATGGTAGTCTTTAATGAGCTTAAGAGCTATTTGCTATTTGTAACAGTTTACATTTTAAAGGGGATGTTCCAGTCTGAACCTAATTCTGGTTGGTTCTGTTTTGATTAGTGTTACTGCATGAGTTGAGACTGTTGACAGAATCAGTGTGGGTATTATCTCAACTAATTCTAATTCTAGGCTGATGGGTTTCATACTGTTTTGTCTCTTATGTAATCTTCCCCCTTTAGCGAGGCGCCGATATTACCATATTCATCCATTATTTGTCTCCTGAATTAATTTACTTAGACGATCAAGGACAGTGTTTTTTTCTCTCTCTCTCTTTTTTCCATGTCTTGCCATCTCCCAGTCTAAATGAGTTAAGAGAAACCCAGGGACCAAGACGAGGGAGCGACTGACTGGGAAATATCAGGATTTATGGAGCTTTTTCAAACATTTATCAATAGTCAATTTTTTGTATTTCCTGAGAAAGCAGCCTTTTATGTGAACAAAAAAACACCTTAATTTGTCTCTCATCGTCTCCCTTCTTCTCACTCTGTCTGTCTCTGTCCCTCACCCTCCTACCTTTTCCCTCCCAGAATCCTGGAGCTTCAGGAGAAAGGGGACCTGGACATCTTGAAGCAGAAGTGGTGGCCCAGGAAGGGCCGCTGTGACCTGGACAGCCACGCTGAGGCCCAGCCAGAGGGGAGGGCCCTGCGGCTCCATAGCTTTGCCGGGGTGTTCTGCATCCTGGCGGCGGGGCTCCTGCTGGCCCTCCTGGTGGCCGCCTTGGA
>OMKL01049255.1:3481-14212 GCA_900302295.1 Parasudis fraserbrunneri
CCCCCCCAAAAAAAAAAAACAACAAAAAAACAAATGGTCAACACGACTTGGCATAGAAAGTGGAGTTAATGTACTTAATGAGAGTGAAGCATGGTGACCCCAGAAAACATGAACATGATCTAGGGCAGGGTAGTATATGAGTATACCTACAGTATATTATTGGATCGTATCAATCGAAATCAATGCTTTCTTAAACATTTAATGTCAGTAGAAATTGAGTTTCAGTTTATTGTATCACACATCCTAGCAACATACGTAAACACTGAAACCTACTCCACTATGTACCCAAAGTAGGTTTCTACGGAAGCATGGCCCTGTTGACTTTGTGGATAGTTAGCATCCAGTAGGACAGAATGGATTGTGCTGAGAAAGGACTCTACCGATTGACAACATCACTGGTAAATAGGAAATAGGGTTAGGGGTCAAAACATTTTGAACTTACCCTTTAAGTTGAAATTATTAGTGTTTGCTAACAACACTAGTGAAGTCAATGGGGCCAAAAACGTTGTTTCTGAAAAAGAATTAGTAGTGTATCATTTGTTGTGAGAAATCACCCAAAAGCTATAACATTGAACATGTTGGGTGAAGTGATAAATTGCCAGCAAACAAGTTGACAAAGACCACCTGAATGTTGCATATGTCACCGCAGGCCCTTAATTATCTGCACGCAAGAATGCTGCACCCTCCTAATTGATACTGCTTTGTAATAGATGGATTCTTTTAAAACCCTGTTCTGTCTGAGATGTGGCTGTCCACAGGAGGTGATACAGTCTGGAAGTATGGTGTCTGTTTATGCACTGCAACAATCATTTGCTTGGTGTCCAAGCTGGTAAGAGCAAGAAGTAAACTGTTAAAAGGAGATGTAGTCCTGCATGCCTCTAGTTCTGCACTATCATCCGTGCCTTTGTTTGGTTTGGGTCTTGTTTCATTTCATGTTCTACTACTCACCCTGAATGCCAGAAGACCCTGCTTTAGGTGAAGTTCAGAGCTGCCTGTGCTCTTCGCAATCTATGAACATTTCAATACAGAGGACTAGGCCCAAAATGGGATTTTTACAAAACACAAAAAAACAAAACAGTTTTGAAAGTGTTTTGTATTTGTATTTGCACAAACACGTTATGTCCCAAAGACCTATATGGCTCACTATCAGGGTGACCAGACATCCCATTTTGATGAGGACAGTCCAGATTTCAAGTTCAGTGTATACAAAACATGATCAAAAGTTTAATTTTTGGGGCTAACAAAGGGCATTGGATTTAATTCTTGAGTTAGTTCTAATTATTAATTATCATTATTGTAATTATCATTCAAGTAATTCATCATCACTATTGCTAGTAGCCCAAGGCTATCAAAATAAGTGGTAGCGAGAGGGCGATCACTGATTATAGAACCTGATGGTGATAAATGGCACAACCCATTATTCGACATTTATGTGGCTGTCTGCATGAATTAATTCATGCAAATGAATGTTTTAAGGCTATCCAACATCGTGATCATCTTTTTCATATGAAGTTATTGTACTATAGTCTATCGCTCCATTTTAAACCCAATAGAAGCAGATCAAATATTTTAGCCTATATTGAAGTTAAACAAGCCAGGCAGACAAATGGCCTATACCATTTGTCAAAAGCCTATTGCTTAAATTGTGCTATATTTCCTAAGCTATAGCAGTTGCAAGCTATATTCCATTGCAAACATGTGATTGCAATTAACTAGCAGGTGATTGTCATCAAATGACAACCATGGCCAATGAGCTGTGGTATTGTTGCCATATTGCTTGGCAAGATGTGTCATGAGAATACTTTTAAACCTTGAAATAACTTGATAGTTCACAATGGTAATTTTTCTTCATGTGCCTTGATTGAACCTCTGCAATATATGATTACTCATTAAAATGGAACAAAATATAGAGATATATAATTCACAATTTATAATGTAACACTGAATGCAACAATGCAGGAAATATTTAATTACCATTAAAACAATATTGAGTGGTCCTGTGTAAAGACATAACAAAATGTCACTTTCTTAATGGGGACCAGACCAATATTTTTTTGGTGTTTGCAATAAAGTCATTATTTCATAATGAATAAAATCTAAAGTCCGAACAGGGCTGTTGGATTGAAGCATTTACCAAGCACATAAGTTCAGGTCCTGAGGGGACCATGGAACTTATCTGTTTATTTTTCCCTGTTCAAACGTAATTTTCAAATCTATCTGGACCCCAAGACCCTCCAAGGGAAACATAGCTGGATAAAGAATATGCATGTGAGACATCACTCAGATGTTTGCCTACTGTTTACAATCCACAAGAGGGCAGTAGAAACCACTTTTTTTCCATGTTGTAAACAGTTTGTTGCGGTTAGTCTTTTGATATGTATTTTGGATGTGTTCAGTATATTTTGGTTATTATTTAAAATTGCGGAAACCAAGACTCCGATTGTCGCTTTCTGAAACTGCTCCTCTGACAATATAATGGAGGCAGATTTTTTTTTAAAGGGGAATGCCACCCATTTTAAGAATTCACATTATGTAATTCCTGTGCCCCAGGACAGTTCAGTCAATATTGTGAACAGGCACCACTCTCTCAGAACCCTCCAATTGGTGATGTAACTGGGATGTAACGTCTGGGCTGCTCCATAGACAATGAATGGGGTTCTGACTTTGTGAGGCCATAACATGTTTGTGTGAGCTCTTACACCCAAATTCGTTTTTAAAGGGATAGTTCAGATTTTTGGAACCCTAGCCCTATTTCATACTTGTCAATGATGACATTGATTGGTAGAGTCTTTTCTCAGCACAATTAGTTGTTGCTCATACGAGCTCCAGATAATTGGCCACACACCAATGCAAAGTCAATGGGGTCAAGCTCCTGTCTGTACAAGCGGATTGAAGCTCACTGAAATCTACTTTGTGTGCACTGTGGAGTAAATTTCAGTGAGCCGCAGTCAGCTTGTACAGACAAGAGCTCGACCCCATTGACTTTGCATTGGTTTAAATAGCTGGAACTAGTACGATGAACAGCTTGGATTGTGCTGAGAAAGGATTCTACCAATCAACATCATAATCGGTAAGTGAGAAATACAGCTAGGGCTCCAAAAATCAGAACTATCCCCGCAGTTCTGGTTCAGACCTTCTAGCAATGCTAAAATATGAAACTCGTTTGGGTGTAAGAGCTCACACAAATATTTTATGGCCTCACAAAATCAGAGCCCCATCCATTGTTTATGGAGCAGCCCCAGATTTTGCATCCCAGTTACACCACCGATTGAAGGGTTCACTCTGATTTCTAGCTTTAGGAGAAAGTGGTGCGTGTTCACAAACACTGACTGAACTGTCCTGGGGCACAGGAAGAACATATGTGAATTCTTGAAATGGATGAAAGAACTATGGGTTGAAGATGATGTTTGAGGCAAATTTACTTCATGAGATAATATGCTGTGATGAGTCACAGGAAAAATGGAAGAGGGGGGGACGTAACAAAGGTCCCAGATGTGAACCCATAACATTGGAATTTATGTATGGATCATAGCTTGCTGAGCCAACAGGATGCCTCTTGGAGGCTGATTTTGTTGACCCATAGAATGTTGATTTGATCATTTAAACAAGTGAGTTTCATTTCAGAGAAAATGTAAATGGATTTCTGGAAGCAGAGCCGATCTGTCCTAATCAAGCTCTGTGCCCAGGGCTCCGTCTCCCTTTAGGGCCCCCCACCAATAGGACATGTGTTTAATTTGATTATACTCTTAAATCGACAAAGGGGTAGTGTGGTGAGAAGGAGAGGAAGGGAACCTAAATCACTTCTCACTTAGGGCCCCCAAAAGGCGTCCACAAAGTCTGTCTCCTATTTATTGTCAATTGAACAGGTTTTTTTTTTTATGAAATGTGTCATTGGCAAGCAAAGTAGAAGCTATTCTAGATGGATTTCCTTTCCAGAAAATTGGGCAGTTGCCAAACAGCACTACACAGCAAGGGTTGGCCAATAATATAAGAATAATAGATCATAAAAAAAGCATGTAAAAATAATGTAATAGAGAGATAAAAGAAGAAACACAGTTCCAAATGGGATGAGGACTTGCAAGTCACTGTCCTCTACTGACCTGATCCATCCCAAGACAAGGTGGGACAAGGTAAAACTGGATCAGAGGGATGGTATGCCTATTTAGCAACTTCTCTGGTCGTCTCCCCCGCGTCCCCCACCCCCCTACTTCATCATGGCTATCCTCTAACCCCATTGTAGTGGAAATAAAGTTTTTAGTAGGCCATAACTGATAACTTGGCCTGCAGCTTGAGCAAGCACACGTGGGATCAACGAAACTACAGTTCTCGACCAGCAAAAATATTTTGAATTGGGGTGTGCCCATGAAAAGTTTGCTGGAATAGAGACAAAGCAAGGAGTTTCCCATAGTTGTGTAAGGTCACTCAGTGTGTTCATTGACAAAGAATATAGCAACCTGATTGAAAGTTATGAGTGATTTTTGTTTTGTTGCTTGCTGGCTTGCATCCCTGCATGTAAGAAATGGGTACAAGACTTGTGGTGGATTTATGTAACATTTGATTCGTTGAATCATATAATACTGCTATTGTGGATATACATGTATTGTTTAAATTTCCAGAGACTGGGATTTAGATGTAAAAAAGAAAAAAAAGAAAAAAAGACAAAGTATCATAAATGCCAAGCATTCATTATGCCTTCCAGGCTCTTTGATCAAGGTGTCATCCTGTGAGCCACCACTAGGGCACAGAGTGGCCAACCGCGAGTGAGTGAATTAATTACTGAATGAATGAGTGAATTGGTTGGTAACAATGTCAGTCTATGAGGTGCTTTGCATCTAAAAAAACATTATAAAAGTTTCTTGCACACCTGCATAATGGTCTCTGTGACAGGTGCGTCGGTGGAGCTAAGCAGACTAGAAAAAGTAAGGACCCCGCACACTGTCACATGCTCAATTAAATATGATATACTGTATGCTACTTGTATACAAATCACCGATACACGAGTGGAGTACTTGCCTTTTGATCCCACCTAGGTCACAGAGCACAGTGGTTCGGAGGCAAAATGAGTCTTGGGATTTAAAAGCCCCTAGAACCCTCATATAAGTGATAATGTTGTATGGAAATTCTCCCCAGCCTTAAAAAAAAAAAATATATATATGTATATAAAATGCAAATTTTGCAGTCACTTTCTCCACATTTGATTGCAGTCATCATCAAGTGTCAATATTGTTCTCTCACCACTGTAATTCATGGCTGAACTTAGCAACAATGTGAATACTCTGCTAACTATTCTGTGTAGAGCTATACCTGAGATAATAGATTCAAGGTATTGTTCTCAACTCTGCTTAGGTGCCTTTCACAGATGACCCGACCCCCTCACAAGTGTCCAAGATAAGTGCTGAATAGGCATATTTGGTCTGCAGGAAAATGAGAGCAGGGGATTAGTCAGCTGTATGTGTAAGGTTATAAGGTTCTCATTTTCTTTGCTTTGACATGTATATTCATCAGTTGTTCCTGTAAATAAATTAACGGGAGTAGATAAAAAGTAATTGGTGTAGATACAAGGAGTATAGGGAGATCCATGATGTTGGGAGCCCCCAGGGAGAAGCCTCTCCCAAGATTTTAGTGACCACATTCTCCATAAAACAGCTACAGCTTAAACATTATTAACAGTGATGGAGAAGTCCCCCCCCGCATCACATTTCCTGCACCCAGGCCCATTGTGACTGACCCTAACATTGTGGATTTAATAAAGCAGATTTTTATTAAACAAAAACGCTGTTGGATGTAAAATGTTTGACATGCTGTTTTTAGTCAATTATGCCCAACTACGATTACACTGCCTGAAAATGTGGCTTACTAGCCTATACTGTAGGGCTACTGTAACACATAACCAAATACTAGAAAGCTTCCTTATCATCATGCAACAGCACTTGGTGGCATTTGCTCTCAGTAGAACATGATGGCTCTGACAGAGCAATATAGGACTAGACAGATGCTGCAATCAACTGGGTCAATGAAAACTCATTCCTAATCAAGGGAATGTGAAGATGCTCAGATTCTATGT
This sequence comes from Parasudis fraserbrunneri, assembly GCA_900302295.1. NCBI lineage: Eukaryota > Metazoa > Chordata > Actinopteri > Aulopiformes > Chlorophthalmidae > Parasudis > Parasudis fraserbrunneri. The sequence goes on from OMKL01049255.1 coordinate 9,546, forward strand.
GCTTTTTACACCCATACCCCCCTTCATCTCAGCTGTATTCTCGGCCCCAACACAGAGCAAACAAACACAGTGCAACACTTTTACAGAGGCATGCATATGTATGAGATGTAAAATAATTTGATCCCTTTGAGCGCTTCCTTGTCAGCTCTCAAGAGCGGCACATCAACGTTTTTCGTGAAGGCATCGCTGCATTTCCAAACAAAGTTTCCTTCCCTCTTGTCACAGGTGCCATCTCATTAGTGGCAAATCAGTGAGCTGACATTTACGCTGTACCCAGTCATGCAGCATCCTCCTCTCAGTGGAAGACTGATATCACAGCAGAGGAATGCAAGGTTTGTTTTGGAGCGCATGCTGACAAGCTGTATGCATGTACTGTAGAGATTCAACAACACACAAATCCTCCCACATACAATTCATTGCATGCTACCAAGGGGTTGTGGGGGTAGTGAATTACAACTGTGTCACAAGAAATTGTACTGTAAAAATAAATAAATAAATAAATAAATAAAATAATTGTTGTAAAACTGTTAAAAATACACAAAGAATTGGGGTGTCTTGGAGGCTCAGAGGATTAAGGTAGGCTATGTACTGTGTACCTGTGACGTCAAGGGTTCAAATACAGATTTTTCTTGTTTCTCGTCATTGTCTACTGTCCAATAAAGCAGAAATTCCATAAAAAGCAGAAATTCCATAAAAAGTAATTTAAAATCTATCAACATGGAAATAAGAGAGAAATTGATGAAAAGACTGATGATGTTGGCTTAGTATTTTTTTTTAAACTTTTTTTTTTATTGATTAGTAATTTCACTAGACCTGTCGACTTTTACTTAAAGGTAGAATCTGTAATGCTGTCAAACAGCGACCTCTAGACAAAAGAGCGCTGCTTGGTATTGCACTTTGTTTACATTTTTTGTTTTGGTCTGATGTGGGGGTTGGATTTGAGTGAGTATATGGGAGGGGTTGCTATTGCTGGCCAGACCTCAGGCTCTGCCAAGAGAGGTCTGGAAAAATTCACAGTATAATAAGTTACTAAACTCCAACCCACATATCATACCAAAACAAAAAAGGTAAATAAAGTGCAATACCAAGCAGGGCTCTTTTGCCTAGAGGTCGCTGTTTGACGACATTACAGATTCTACCTTTAAGGTCAGATTTCTTATCACTATGAGAGGCTTGAGTATTACCCCCCAATCTCCTCTTTCTCATACATACACACATGCATGCTCTCACACAGGGAGAGTTTTTTCTTTTTTCTTTTATTAATAAATATATATTCCATTATTTAGTTGAATATTTATCTATGGTAGAGATATGAGATAGGATGATGCAAGCAGTACCCTGAGGGCATTTGGCATCAATAATGTTTTTTGGCTGTGTGACTCTAGTCTCCCATGGCTGCAGGCCCCTGTATTTGCACATCAATTAAGGATCTATGTATTCATATATCTAAGAGGGATTTGTGGAAACACAAATTCTGATTACATTGTCTAAATTGGCCAAATAAAGTAATCTTTATCTTCATCAAGTAGCTGTTTTTATTCATGATGCACAAAGGCTGGTAGTTAATAAATGTGTTGCCGTTGCAAATGCTACTGCTGTAAATCTTATGGTGAAAACAAGGCACAAACTGAATGTATGTGATTCAACCTTATACTGTCCCTGTTAAAGCATATGGGCCTACTTTAAACTGAACAAATGTTGTGCTTACTGTACGTGGTAGGCTGTTGTTGGGCTTTCACCTGCTTAGACCTGCACACATTGTAGGTTATCATTGGCAACCTCGTTTTCATAATGCCAGCTTGGAAGGCAATTTGGAGCTCAATTTGTTTTTTAAAGGTCCCAGACCATTATTTGTTTGATCTAATAATAATCTAATTATCTTATGTAAGTGTCCTTGCAGAGGCAAACACGAAGTTGCCTGGGAGAAATCTTAAAAGTGCTGCAGCAAGCACTCTTATTAGAAGGCCTAGGAGACATGGCCTGTGTGATGACTAGTAACATCCCTCACTCCAGCACACTGAGCTAGTACTCCAGGCGCCCTCGCACGCAGCCTCCTCCCTCAAGCTCCACCCCCAAATGAAGTACATAGTGAAAAGGGAGATAAGTATTTAAAACTTTTGAGCGAGAGGACTGTTTATTCAGATATTTGTTAATGTTCGTCAACTCCTTCCACAGCTGTTTGCCAACAACGGAGTGGGTTGAACCGCATATTAAGAAAAGGAAACGATACTGTAACATTTCGCATCCCGTACAGCGACAGCAACTTCAACCAAGTTTACTTGGACATTTTCTGAGGATTCTGCATGGTACGTCAGTCTGTCTCTAAGCTTTAAAAGTTGACTGTATCTATTTCTTTATTTATTTAACTTGCTTTTAGACAATAGATTATAGGAATGATTGTGTGGTGTCAAAACTTGTTCCCTCAGAATATTGTTAAATAATCTTTACAATGTCCAGTCCGTTTATCCAGCTGAACATCTGTCTCGTGAATCTTTAGGCGGCTACTGACAGATGTTGACTGTGCATCTTTACTGTTTTGTCATTGTTTTATAGCTGTTAAGATGAAAATGTGACACACTATCTGAACACGCTCTTAGAGTGTTCTAATGTAGCCTACACAAAGTTGTTCCCTGTTTATATACAAAGTATGTCCTGCTTGTATCCTCATACTTAGTGGTATTCCTCTTGTCTTGCGAAATATGAATGACTGTTAAACCACTGCTACACAGAAAACGTTTACTTATTGCTTAGTTGATTCAACTGATTACAGAGTTGAAGAGGACTAAGTTAATTTGTTTACATGCCACTGTCTGTTTGAGTTAGGACCTTGGAGAAGCATTAGGTTATACCTGGCATATCAATGAGCAAGGTGAAATTCATGGAGCACTTTAATTGATTGGCACCTCCTTTAAGTGCTATGTATGTGTCTTAACAGTGTTGGGGAAACCACTCTATAACTGTAGTTTGCCAAACTACTAGCTACTTCACAATGAAAAGTAGTTAAACTAAATCTTAACAAAAAATGTTGTTTGTCAAACTAAAACTACTTAGAGTAAGTAGTTCAACTACATCCAAACTACATGGTGGAAAATGATCACAATCTGATTCTGGAATCTCATATAGTTGAGCAACAACTGAACTGACACTGAGTAAAGTGTGGGTGTGTTTGATTTGGTGACTAAGGCAGGCGAAACCTGTTCTAATGAGGGGACAGCGAAGGAGCAGTTGGTGAGGGGGAATCAGGGAAATGCAAAATTCCTAGAGAAATATGTACATTGTAATTAACTAACCAAACTACATGACCCAAAGTCTACTGACAAACTGCTGAAAAAGCTACTGAGATTTGAATGTAGTTAAACTACCACCCAACTACTGCAAATTAAACTAGTAAAAGAACGACATGTAGTGTAGTCCTAACACTGGTGTCTAATCATATTGACATCAAGATCAGATAGATATTGTATAAAAAAAAAAAAAAAAAGTGTCATTATTTTTTATTATTGTCCTGATAACCTATTGGTATCTGAATGTATCCACTGGCATTAATTAATGTGGCTATAATCACATCAGTGTAAATTCTAATGAAGAAACATCTGCATCAACAGATAGATTAGTTATTAGTGTTAATTTTTGCCTAACAATCAGTATTGTGTCAAAACAATGCTGTGTCAGTCAGGCCGTAATCCACATCCGAGTAGAAGATTACAAAATTCATTAGCCATTTGTCACAGAACGGGTAAAAATATATGAATATGATTCCAAATATTTGGACTACTTGAAGTGTCTGTAATTCATTTTGCCACATGTTTACACAGTCTCAAAAGAGGACACATCACTTGTAAGATGAGATAAATTGAACACTTTTTTGAAGTATTTAAAATATATTTAACTACTGTTTTGCCCATGTTTGATTCCCTAGAGCCAGTATCTCAGAGATGGGTATTATGACTAGACTAGGTTGATGATGAACAATTGAAAACAGAACTCATGACATGAAAAGAAATGTGATCAAATACCATACAGTTTAAGGTGCAGTACAAAACACGCACACACACACACACACACACCAAGCCAGTCAGACACTACCGAAAGTAGTTTTTTTTTTTACACAGGAAACATGATTCTGGATGTAAGAGCCCTTATCAATGTGCATCAATGATGGCACTGATATAGGCCGGGCCTTTAACTTTGAATTTGAACCCTGAACTACAAGTCCCTGACAGTAGTGCGGAGTACTTTCAGTCTGGGGTCTGTATGTCTAAATGTATTTTCCAGAACAGCTCGGAGTGAAATACCCTCTCTGCTCAGACAGTTAAGGTTGAAGAGAAGTCACATGAGGTGATTCTACTGTTGCGGCAACAAAATCACCACAGCGCATCGGTTTAAATCAAACCCATGTAATCAGCCCAAAACAAGTTTATGGTGAGACTTTGCTTAGTGGGTCAGACTGCCCTGGCAACAATTAATGGAAATTGGGCTTCAACTGTGTCAAGAAAGTCTATCTTATAATGTAAACATACATCATTCAGTGCACGTCCCTATCAGTTCTCTCATTCTTCTCTCACCCCAGGGTAAACCCTGTTTCCAGTTTGCGGTGACACAGAGGAGTGAGATAGTACTTCATAGTTTGGCTTCACTCCTGAGTGTAGCTTCCCTTTGATTTGGTC
>OMKL01049258.1:0-10358 GCA_900302295.1 Parasudis fraserbrunneri
CCGAACACGCAGAACCAGAGGCGGTGAGTCCTTTATGCGTGAACTCGGGCTACGGCAATACTTCGGTATTACCAGTTATCCTTTGATATCACATCTTATATTACCGCGCAGTCCAATGCCGTTATCACCAATTGGATTATTTAATGTGTGCTTTTGCATATGCAAGCACATATTGTGATATACTGTGTATCGACCAAAAGAAACATTTTCACCATGAATATTGCGTCTATTCAGTCCTACCCTATCACCCAGCCGTCAGAACCTCATACATGTTGCAGTACAATGTAGCTATCCTTTTCTACTAACACTGTTCAATTGCTGTAGGCTATTTTCGATTAGTAATCTTTCCCCTCTGTCCTCTGATTGGTCTTCTCTCTCCTCTCACAGGAGGTTTGATCAGGATCTGGACTGTGTGTCCAGTGGGCTCAGGGAACTTCAGTACCAGTCTCACACCTCTGATGACACCACAGGGAGAGAGGATAGGTAAGGCCTCAGCACAGGCCAGTTTTTACAGTCCGGGGGGGTGGGGGTTGGGGGTTCAAATGAAGTACATGACTCTGAACACGTTATACAAAGCTTTGTTGTTTTAGGAAAAACCATTGAACCTCAAAAATGTGAAAATATGCTGAAGACCATAAAAGCATTCTGAGAGGAAAACTGGATCCCTGGAACACTTTGAGGCCATGCGTTAAAGGATAATTCTGGTTATTTTCAACTTGGCTGCTATTTTTCTATCACGATACCAGTCGATTCCAACCAATATCTTGTCCGTTGGTCCTTGAGTTACTGTCCGGCTGCAGTTCAGTCCAGCGGGGCAACTACGCAGCGGTATGATGTCAGGTGGAAAAGCAGTGTTTAGTTTGGAAATAGCCGGAATTATCCTTCAACTGTTTGGATGTGGTGGTCCCACCCTCAGCTTTAAGGTAGAATCTGTAATGTCGTCAAACAGCGACCTCTGGGCAAAAGATGACAACATGGTACTGCACTTTGTTTACAGTTTTTGTCTGATGTGTGGATTGGATTTCAGTGGGTATAGGGGAGGGGTTGCTACTGCTGGCCACACCTCAGGCTCTACCATGAGAGGTCTGGAGGAATTCACAGTATAATAAGTTACTAAACTCCAACCCATACGTCAGACCAAAAAAAAAAGGAAAAAAGGAAAAGAAATAAATACATTTTTAAAAAGCGCACTACCAAGCAGGGCTCTTTTGCCTAGAGGTCGCTGTTTGATGGCATTACAGATTATACCTTTAAGAAAACGACTGTCAACATTGTTGATAATTGTGTCAATTTGCATATATCTACAGTGAATGGGTCTGACATTGAGAGAGTTACAGAATACAAGTACCTTGGCATCTGGCTTGATGAGATATTTACATTTATATACTATGAATATTTATTCAGACAGATTTGAAAAAGGGAAGAATGGTTAGTCACAGCATCAGCATGCTGAAGTCAATCTCAAGCCCATATCAAGCCTCAGAGGGAGAGCAGCTAAAGGCCAGGCCCAATTGTTTCCACTCTGTTCTGCACCTCTGATGAATGATAAAAAAGCTAAGCAGTGAATGAACATCCCTCTGCAATCTTGTTCACACACAATTCATTCATTTTCAAACACAATCAAGAATCTGCATTACATCCATCTGTGTATTCTAGTTGGACAAATGCCCAGGTCTGATAACACTGAGCTTAGATGAAAGCCAAAGGGCTAAATCAATATAGCAATTCTATGCATTGGATTAATTTATCTTTTGCCAACTGCTGTACAAGCTTTTGTAGGCTAATATAATTTAAATGTATGGCCAACACGGTGGTTAAAAACAGAGGTTGCTTTTAGATTACTATCAACCTGAGTTTGACTATGTGGTACCTTGATTTATTTTGGTTGCACTGTTTATTCCCTCATGCTGCCAATGTGACAGCACTTGCAAAAGCAAAAATTCAGCTTCATCAACCAATTCAATATTTTTCATAGTCAAGGCAATACAAATATATGAGCATTATATATTTCAGATAATACATTCAAAACTTCAGTGAGACTTCAGAACATGACAAGCTGTTTTCTCCTGTCACAGAGAGAGAGAGAGAGAGAGAGAGAGAGATAGAGAGAGAGAGAGAGAGAGAGCAGAGATTTAGGCTGGTCAGAGCAGGGGATTAGTTGTGGTGTGGCCAGAGACATTAGGCCTATTAGCCTGACACGTCAGACCCATGGAACATAAACAAGCTAGCTCCCATCATTCAGTCAGATTATATTCACTGATTTCCCATTTTAAAAGACTTGAGCGACAATAAGGCTGGCTAGCATAGCATTAGCCTCTAGCTAACAGTTTGACAGTAGAGAGAGGGGCACCAGAGTGGAGAGTGTCTCAGCCAATCAAAGCACGATATCGGAGGCCACAGCAGTTTGTCACACTGCAGGGCGGGGTTGTGAGCTAAACTTGGTTGGGAATCGTTAGGATGCTGTTAGTTGCTGTTATCAAGATGAAGGGAGAATTAAGCGACTTCTCTTTAGACAGACTTTGATCTGGCCCAGTATAATCCAGGCCCTTTACTGGACTTTCTCCAGCTCCTGAGACATAACACACTGTATATACAGTGATGCAGTGGTAAAATAAAAGGCAGGTAAACTATGAACTCTAGTTGATGATCATATGCACCAACAACCACAAATATGAATAAATTCAATACATCTTTGTTAAGAATAGCATTATTTTGTTTTAGTTCCTTAAAAAGATAATATTCTCATGTAACTTGCATCAATCCGATACTGCATACTAATAAACTAATAGCCCCTACTCACTATACATTTCAATCATGAATATTTATATGTTTTAAAAGGTGGGTAAACCTACAAATAAAAAGTTGGGTAAACTAAGATTAGATGGGTTTACCATCCTCTACATCCCTCCATATTTACCATGGACACCTAAAGATTAGCTGAACTTAAGTTTAGGTCAAAAGCATCCAAGGTTGGAGGTCTTGATGCTTTTATGACCATAGCCATATATTACCATAGTTGTTTTTCCCCCTTCAAACTGCATCATACCATATCAAATCTTTAAAGGGAAATCCACCCTAAAGCCTAATTTACATTCCGCTATTCCTATGATATTGGACAGTTAAGTCAATATAAAAGTGACTGTGTCGCTAAGCTGGGAATCAGAGTATCAACATTTGAATATATAATGTAATCAGGGCAAATTAAAAGGGTGCATACAGTTCAGGCCTAATTTCTTGATTGTTCTTTTCTGAAGGAGGAGACATGGTGCTTGGAATAGGGTTTATATACTGAAGCCCCACCGGTCTACCTAACCTGTAAGTGTTGCCAGGTCAGTGCTGTGTGGGTCAACAAATAATACTGTACTGCTCTCTAGTGGACAATTCAAACACTCACAGAAGTCTGCTAGATAATATAATTTGCAGCCTCACTAAAAGTTGAATCCTTCACACAGAAAACAGTAGCAGTAGAAGTCAGTAGCTTTTTCCTTTGCTGACCACATTACAGTTGCATCAATCCATATCATTTAAAATTGATACACTTAGTCTTTAGATAATGAGGATTGAAAGAAATCAATCAACAGATAACTTAAATCAGAATGATATGTTTCTTTACAAGAGGGCCTCAAGTATTGTTCATATTTCACAGTTCCAGCAAATACAGGCAAACAGAACAGTTTAGTCCTGTTTACTTAATGATTGTTTCAGAGGAAGCCTATGTTGCAGGTTCTTCACTGGGGACCTAAAGCAAGATGTTCTTGTAATAATGTAATTACATTCACATGCTAATGTCTAATAAACAGCCTGCCTTACCATGTAGAGGGTGTGTATTCTAAACCATTGAGATGGCTTTCATTTAATGCTTTTTCAAAGCTTGCTATTATTTGCTGTAGGAAAGATCTATCCAGTAGGCTATGCCTCAGCCACCACCACATGACCAAGTCAGATTTATTTGTATAGCCCAATCACAATACATGTCTCAATGGGCTTCACAGGCCCACAAAGGAAGAACGTCCCCTGGCTAAACCCCCAGAGAAGATAAGCAAAGAACAAAACCTTAATGGGGAAAAAAAGGGAAGACACCTTAGATGGGCAATTCTATGAGAGATCCCCCAAAAAGGACGCCAGATGTGCAATAGGTGTTTAAGTGGGCAACAATTTCGAAAAGAAATACAATAAGGGAGTAATAATAGTAATAATAGTAATAATAATAATAATAATAATAATAATAATAATAACATTCATAGAGATGGCATCAACGATGTCCAACGAGTAACCACCCAGGGTAACCACCACAAAGTTGTTTACAAGTAGGCTTCAATATTTGGTAGAAATGTTCACAAGCTATGATATAATGTGATATGCAACAGCCAGGTGAAGTTGCACGCTTATGAGGAAAAACAAACGATGTAACCCCGGGGTTCTTGCACGAATATAAGTGGTCAATGTTCAGTGCAATACGCTAGGCCAGTGGTATGGTTTTGACAAAGGCAGGAGGGTAGTGGCTAGAAGGCATCCGTCTACCTGTGACAATAGCACTAAATGGAACGCTCTCTGTGCGCGTTATGAGCTCCTCTGCAGCTGCACCGTGTCGGCAGCTGATATGCCCGCCAGGAGCATTGTTGAGCATTGTTCCTTGTAGGAACTCTGATATTCCAATACATCTGACGTACTGTGCGTTGGCGAAACAAGACGAACTTTGTAGAATGGTACCGAATCTGACGTGGAAGTGAAAGTGAAACTTGAGTTGTGTGTTCTATTCATGTTTCTCAGTTCCTCAATATCCGCAGACACAAAGTAGTCCTGTAGTTGCAAATCCGCTTGTTGCTTTTGTTTCTGAGGAAATAAGTAGGCATGTCGGCTTGACAGTGGTGTGTCAACCGTCACACTCCAGCCTGTCAGTCAGGATACGCCCAGAGGAAAACAAGCAGGCTCAGCAGAGTAGACAAAAGGTAAGAACGATATAACGTAATGTGCATGGCTAAATTAAATTTCCAGTTACAGTATGTTGCTATAGGAGTAAAATAAAGTAGCTTGCTACTTGTATCGCTCTTTGGCAGGCTTTAGTGCACTGTCTGTTGGCCTTCTTGGATGCAGTTGTCCGTTACCATTTTCTGTCCAATGGAAAAGTGTGGATCTTATTCCTATTTTTCTCATGTGTAGCCTAATGGTGCGCTTAAATGCAACACGAACAGACGCAGCTTCGCTTTTATAACTTATAATAGAGAGCGTTTCACAGTGAAACTTTGGAATGGAATATCTCTGCACTGCTGCTACACTGGTCAATAAAACTCGCTGAGAGTAGACTGAGTCAGTGTATCCACGTTAAGATATGTTTTGGAGCATAATTCAAACAAAAACATCTTACACATTGTAGCTTTAAACAATGTCAAAGCATCACAGTATTTACAGTATCAAGGTCACAGAATTAATTTTTTCTTAAATGTTCATTTCAATGGATACAAACACCCCACCTCCCCAAATCACATTAACCTCTTCCACCCCTGCAAGCTCTTCACCCCAAATCTGAACAAATAAATTAATGTATAATAATGAGAGAATGAGAACAATCTGAAATAAAATAAAATAAAAACTATATACATATGTACACACCACAATATGTAAATACACATAATGAAAAAAGTGATAACATTGGGTTTGTTACTATATGTTAGGGAAGATAGAAACAAAGATTATAAAATGAGTAGGTTAGGATAAATATCCACACAATATTATCCACATACACATATGCATACATACTCACAAGTAAAATTAATTATTTAGAATAATAATAATAAAAAAAGGATACTGTACATAGTTTGACTGACCTTAGTTTTGACTGCTACCATTGTGATGGCAGCTTATTTATGAGAGGTTGCCAGTGTCCATAGGATTTTCAGCAGAACCTCGAATAGAGAACTTGATTTTGTCTAACTCTAAGAAAGACATTAAATCTCGCACAGTAATTAGGATGTATTTGACAGTGGTGACTGGCACTTCCACAGGAGAAGAATTCACAATTCCAAATCTAAAGATAAATGTACATAGTTCATTTGAATGTATTTTTTAAATTCAAAATCACGGGGCAAAATACAACTCTGGTAATTTTAAATTACATTTAAATGACCTGCTAGATGAGTACAACCACCTTGGGATTCAAATGGTTTGCATATTAAGCTAACATTTTTAAAACATATTTTTAAAATATTTCTATGGCAAAACCCCAAACTGTGTCTCACAACCTGATTTTCCCTAACACGGTCCTTTCCAAAGTCACACACTAACTGGGGCAGTTATTGGATATCATTGCAGCTTTTCCTGATGTGTTATTTGAACAGGATGTCTATTAATAAACCTGCATAGAAAGGAGACATCCACTCATTATCATGTTGTCCATTGTTTTTCTCTGTCTTTTTCTCACAGTTTATGGTCAAAGGCCATTTGAAGCAATGCACTTCCCTTATTTCCTCCTACCGTGGGTGACCATCTTTTGTTATCTTAATACTGGGCCTTTCCATTGCATGGCTTCTCAGAAGATGACCACCTGCCCGATTCATCATGGCAAGGCTGACTGCAGCCACCTCAGCCTCAGCGAGATCCCCCCCAACCTTCCCAGGAACATCACCAGCCTGGATATGTCTCACAATAGGCTGGCTAAGCTACCCCCTGCCTCGCTGGCTCCCTACCCTGGCCTCCTTCACCTGAATGTGGGCTACAACAGCATCTCCAGGCTGGAGGGGGGTCTGTGTCAGACATTGGTTCTGCTGCAGACGCTGAATGTGGAACACAATGAGCTACATCTGCTGAAAGAGAAGGATCTGATCCACTGCAGCAATCTGACATGGCTGCATATGACTGGCAACATTCTGAAGCTACAAGGAGAGCCCTTCTCTGCTCTACAGGTACATGTGTCTTACTGTGGTGCTGTGGAGGGGAAGATTATAGTTGGAGAGAATCATTTGGTAGTTGTTAAAAGCCTAATTAGAGACTATTATGTGATGATGATGATGATGATGATGATGCAGATGACAATGAAATAACAAATAATAGTTCCATGTGTACCCCAGTGTTTTGAGTATATTGTAAAAATACTCTGCCGTTGCAGTACATAAACTCATTGTCTCTCGACTGTCCCTGTGTTACCTACAGAGCCTGATTTTTCTTGATGTATCCAAAAACAAACTGGTGTCAGCAAGGCTGGGCTCTCAGCCCCAGCTCCCCCGCCTTGTGACCATTAACCTGTCTGAAAATGGCATCTCTATTCTGAAGAAAGATGACTTCTCCTTCCTCAGTCGCTCATCTTCCTTACAATTCCTCAACCTGTCGTCTCTGCCTCTGAAAAAGGTACAAAAGTTCCTGAGAAATGGGAAATGAAATGATGCTGTCAGAGTTAAACGTTGTGCATAGTAACACCTTGCTTTCAGTTATCTCTTCTGTTCCCCTTTCCACCTTGCTATAACCCGTTTTGTTATATCTATTCACTGTATTAAATCACAGTTTTTTGTTGTTGTTGTTCTTTTTTTCAGTTTGAGCCTGGTTGCTTCAAGCCCATAGCAGGCATACATAATTTAACCATGGATGGGAGCAAACTCGGCACTCAGGTCACTTCTAATCTTTGTTTGCAGCTGTCTGGGACTGCCATTAGTAGTCTTTCTCTTCACAACACAATCATAGTTACACTCACAAATACAACATTTAGGGGATTAGAGAAGACAAATCTCACTTTTCTGGATTTATCAAATAATGGTATGGGCAAAATTGAAGAAGATTCATTTCAATGGCTGTCCAGACTGGAGATTCTATTTCTAGGGGGGAACAATCTCAAGCACCTGACCAAGTTTACCTTTCAGGGACTCAGCAGTCTTAAAAAACTCAACCTAACAAGGGCTCTGGTGAAAAGCCACACCTCCTCCACCCCAATTATTGATGACTTTTCCTTCCAACCATTAAGTGCACTGGAGAGCTTAATCTTAGAGAGTACTGCAATCCGAGAGATCACAGAGCACACCTTTACAGGTTTGACAAGTCTCTGTGACCTCCAAATGGGCTGGTGCAGTTGCACATCCCTTAAAAGCATCACCAACCAGACCTTTGTCTCACTTGGGGCATCGCCTGTCAGGAAGCTACACTTGTCACACACAGCTATCACACACATAGGTCCTGGGGCCTTCTCTCATCTTGGGAACCTCACTACTCTTGTGCTGGAATACAACTTCATCCGACAAACTCTGACAGGAGAAGAGTTCAGAGGCCTAAGCCAGGTCCAGGAAATCAACCTCTCCAACAACCACCAGACAATTACCCTGAGTTCCACATCTTTCACACATGTGCCCAGACTCCGAACCTTGATGTTGGGGAAAGCTTTAACAGGCAGCTTGGAGCTGGATCCGTCTCCATTCTGGCCCCTGTCCAACCTTACCCTCCTGGACCTCAGCAACAACAACATTGCTAACATCAACAATATTTTTGATGGACTGGTGAATCTGAAGGTGCTGAAGCTCCAACACAACAACTTAGCCCGGGTGTGGAAGAGTGCCAACCCAGGTGGACCAGTGTTGTTTCTCAGGGGGCTACGTAGCTTGACTGCCTTGGAAATGGACTATACTGGGCTGGATGAGATCCCTGTGAATGCTTTGAAAGGGTTGAGTAACCTTTGTGAACTAAGCCTTAGCAACAATCTCCTAAACAGTCTTAAGGACACTGTCTTTGATGGCCTGCACTCACTGAAGGTTTTACATTTGCAGAAGAACATGATCACAGCTGTGAGGCCAGAAGTGTTCAAGCCAGCTTTCGCTAACCTCAGCCAGCTGATCATAGACAGAAATCCCTTTGATTGTACCTGCGAGAGCATCCTTTGGTTTGTAACATGGCTGAACGGAACCAATGCTAGCATACCAGGCCTCAGTAATGAGTATATGTGCAACACTCCACTGGCTTACTTCAACCATACTGTCATGGACTTTGATCCGCTTTCCTGCAAAGATATGACCCCATTTCAGGCTCTCTATATCCTTAGCAGCACTGCTGTTATGACATTGATTGTGGCAGCGCTTCTGGTACGGTTCCACGGATGGAGGATTCAGTTCTACTGGAACATTCTGGTCAATCGCACATTAGGTTTGAGTGATGCCAACTCTGAAGAGGGCAGGGAGTTTGAATATGATGCTTATATCATCCATTCAGAGAGGGACAGTAACTGGGTGGAAAGAAGCTTGCTCCCCCTAGAGAATGAAAACTACATGTTCTGTATGGAGGATCGAGATTCAGTTCCTGGTGTGTCACACCTGGAATCCATTGTGGATAATATTAGGAGTTCCAGGAAAATCTTATTCGTTGTCACTGAAAGTCTTCTCAAAGACCCCTGGTGTAGACGGTAAGTCAAGTCAGTTTATTTTCATTATTATTATTGTATACAGTATATTACATCAGCTTATTAATGTAGTCATAAAGTCTGAAGGTTAAAGGGGAATGCCACCCATTAAAAAAAATTATTCTTGTGCCCCAGGACAGCTCAGTCAGTATTTGTGAACATGCACCACTCTCTCCTAAAACTAGAAATCAGAGAGAACCCTCACAAATACTGACTGAACTGTCCTGGGGCACAGGAAGAACATATGTAAATTCTTAAAATGGGTGGCATTCCCCTTTTAGAGCAGATGTGACCAGTCACGAGTTGTCTGAATATTGAAATTACTTCCTCATCATGGATTGATTTCACCTCCTATTGCATGCCGTTTATTGCGCTTTCATAAGGGATTTTGTTAATTGAGTGCATTTTTGCACAATGGTTTCGTAGTCTCTCTTTCTCCCTCACACACACTCTCTCTCTCTCTCTCTGTCTTTCACGCTATCTTTCTACACCCAGGTTTAAAGCCTACCATGCCCTTCACCAGGTCATTGAGGCTAGTAGAGACTCGGTGCTTCTGATCTTCTTACAGGATGTACAGGACTACAGGTTGTCCCGCTCCCTGTTCCTGCGCAGGGGCATGCTGCGTTCACGTTGCATCCTCCACTGGCCTGTCCATAAGGAGAGGGTACCTGCCTTTCACCAGAAGCTCCGCATAGCACTTGGCACAACCAACAGAGTACAGCAGTGATTGCACTCCACTGTTAATAGTGAAAGTGAACTGGGAAATGCATTTTAACTGTACTACCAAGAAGTGTAGAATAAAGCAATTAACCCAAGAGGAAGGGGTAAATGGGTGGATTTACGCCTGGTTGTATAGTCTTGTTGTAGTTAGACTTACAACTGGGCGTAAATCCACCCATTTACCCCTTCCTTGAGGGGTTAATTGCTTTTCTACAACAGTTCGACTACTACATATTATTAAAAAAGACACATAGTTGTGATACAGAAAAAT